>JACXGI010002579.1:0-54925 GCA_016801175.1 Esox masquinongy
TAGCTTTAGCGTCTTTTCCCTTATTTGGCATTCTGCCCGTTTATTACCGAATTCCAAAGGGGTCTGTTCTTGCTCCCAGCTATTCTAGTGAGATAAGGATCCTGTCACCCCCTCCTCTAATGCAGGTACAATGTTTCTTAGTTCTACTTAGCCTCTAGCAGGCTTGCATGTTATCTTAATGCTATTGCCCCACACTAGCTACAGTACAGTAAATAGAGGCAGGCTAGAGGATAGCTAGCCATAACATACTGTATCTGACATGAGCTACAGTAGCTAGCATTACAGGCATTTGTGCTGTAAATCATTAGTTTATCTATCTAGCTACCCTCAGAATTACGTAGCTAGCTAGCTGTCTTTATTATATCTAGCCAAGTTAGCCGTAAATTACATGAGCTAGCTATCTACGTAGAATTACAGGTTTCCGCGCCATTTTCGCGCTGTAAAACATTTGGTTAGATAGTTAGCTGCCTTAAAATGATGCAGCTAGCTAGTTGTATTTTTTGTATCTAGCCACGTAGCTTACCAGTCTGAAGTGAAGCTCGGGAGTTCAGTCAGTTAACTGGCGTAGAAACCGCGAGAGTCGCGGGACACTGGAACTGATATACTTGCGCTTGCGCTATAGAAATTTCAATTAATTCAAAAGCATAAGAATGCCATTATTTTGTACATTCAGAAGTGTAACAAAGTAGAAAATAGAACCTATGTGTCATTTGAACCAAGTTTTGCCCAAAATATGTACGCTTTATGATGTAAATGTGGGTCCGTTCAAAGACATTTGAGGATAATTGATGATCGATGTTATGCATTGTAAAAGGCTCTATAGCAGGTGCATGTGGAAATACCAATGATTTTATGAAAGAATCCATATACTGTGGTTCTCTATGTGTCTAATCAAGACCAATATGTAACGTAATGAAATCACGTTACTGCAACGTATTTAGGAGGAAACATGACGACGAAATCGGTTGGTAATGTTATTACCTTCAGATTACGTTTCCACAATATTGTGAGAAGGTAATGTCATGACCTTACCAATAATTACCAATCCATTACGTCAGGTTTGGTGGTTCTTACGTAACGTGTTTGCTGGGGGGCCGCTTTTTTTATTGCGCACGTCGCAGTCGGGCCACTGGTGGGCCGCTTTCATTACAATGCCTTACAACAATTCCCTGATCAGCGGCTCGACAGCGACTAGCCGCTTTTAGGCACTAAACCCAGCGGGATGCCTCATGCCCCAATATTAGGTTTTATTTATAATAATCCTTTATAATAATTTTGGTCATATCACAAATTACAGTGCACTGAATTAAATCTAAACAATTTATTTCAAATAATGTAAGATGCATACAGAAAAACATGCATTATACAGCAAGCATACAAAATAAACGTGCAAATGAACTGAAATAAATAAAAAAATCAAACAGTGCAAGAAAACGTGCAATATACAGCTTTAAATATATCAAGAGGATAATGCGATCATATACATAACACTGTATATAGCAGCAGTTTAAAAGTACTGTAGTACTGTAGATTAGCAGCAATATTGGATGTGCTGGAGCTGTGTCATTCATATTCACGGCAGGACCGCCACAACGTCTTCTCCCACCAGCACGGTCAGCTGCCCCTTCCAGGTACCTGGTGATCTGGTTCTGGACAGCCTCATCAATGGAATCCGGGTTGGAAGGATTCTTCCTTATGGCTCCTGTAATACAGTAATCAGATATTGTACTTAAATGGTCTGACATGATTTTGAGAAAAAGTCATTATAAATTAACCACAAGAATCTAAAAGGGTCCTTTCTTTGACACAGGTCCTCCTGATACATTGGGGAATGACAACTCCCTCACCGAGCCATTTGCTTGGACACAAGCGAGCACTGTGGCCATCTTGTTCGACAGCTCGCGCAGTTCTTCACTCACTGTGCCCATGTGGCGCAAGTAAAGTGAATTACATGGACCTACAAAAAAGCAGTTAATCACCGTCACATACTACTTACAAATTGCACGACATTCAGGACAAATGAAATGTTTTATGAAGACAACATGCGCAACTATAGTCTTATTCTAACCTGATTGTAGAGCCAGCTGTGCCCTCAGTTCAACATTCTCTTCAGTCAGACGTTTATCAGAAGCTAAAAAGCACGATGAAATGTCAATAGTTTAATAGTGAAATAAACATAACTAACTGCCTTATACATGTAATTTCAGAAAGGCTGTACAGTAATGCATTTTAGTAAAGGGCACACATTCAGACAAATGCAGTTTCATGAAGCATAGCGTAACTATAGTCTTGTTTTTACATGATTGTAGAGCCAGCTGTGCCCTCAGCTCGACCTTCTCTTCAGTCAGCCGCTTGATCTTCTCCAAATGTTCTGAAAGTAAAGAAAGACAGTTAATTATTCAGTCCTAAATATCTGATTATTTTACACTCTGCAGAACTCAATAAATCGCAGTGTCTGACAAAATGTTCATTCTTAGCTTCATGTGCAGAGCTAAAATTTCCCCCAACCTCTGCCTTCTTGCCCTTAAAAATAAATTGAAATTGACAAATAAAATTGGAAGCAACATGCTTTAATAACATAAGTTAAGCATCTGGGTTAAGTGAATGAACCCACACATATCTATGTAGCAGTCCTCCACATGGTGCCGTGGAGTACCTCTGGTGCCATGGAGTACTGTGCTTGTTCCATCCTAAAAATAAACGTAAAAGTTGGCGAATAGGTAAATATGGTGAAACCAAGTAAACATTGCAGCAATTACCAGATCAACATGTAATTCACATACCTCTAGGGCTGCAATCCACAGGGTGTTGTGGTGTAGATGTGCATCCTTGGGGTGGTAGGGTCCCACACTGGAACAATTTTCGTTTCTCTGGCGATACACACGTCCGGTCTCTCACGTATCTAGGAAAAGTTAAGGTTTTGTAAGCATTTACCCTGCAAAACACATTTTCATCCCAAGTTTCAAATTATTACGTTTTCAAATTTACCTGCATGCTTGATGAGCTTATAAGGGACAGCCTCCCACGTGTCTTCAGGTGGTGAACAAGATCTGGCAAACATGCCATGGCTGAAGGACTTCCTGCTGGTGATGCTGGGTGGTGGCCAATAGCAAAGTCCCCCTTTGAGCCACAGGCGTGGAACTACTGCCACACAATCATCCTCCTCCGGGAACAAAACTACAGAAAACGTCATGATCTGAAAGCAAAGTTTAGAAAAGAGGTTTAGAAAAAAGGCCAGTTGCAAGTGTTACAGCAGCATAAGACACACAGGCTGGCTAAGAACACTGTGGATACACAAAGACACACAAGACACCTCAGTAATGGAATTGTAACAAGTGCAGGTTTAGCTATCCACATGATGTGGAAAATGTTACACAAAGAAACATGATTTAGCTAAAGTTATGTATCAAATGATATAAGTTACGAGGAATAAGCACATATTATCTAACATATTCTAACTTGTTGATACATTAAGAGGATAAACGAAGAAACAAAAAATAGTAAGCTACCAAACTTGTGGACACACAAAGAAACACAAGGGTTACTTTAGGTATTTCATCTCAGGCCAACGCTGTTTTTTTCACAGTTTCTATAACTTGTTTTCCCGCCAATGGTTTAGAACTTGCGTTCAGCTACCAGTGACTTTGACTAAAGAATTCAAATGTTAACAGAATATTGCAAACAGTCATTGTTTAATACAAAACAGTCATTACGTTCTTAATCAGTAGCCTAACAACATTTGTTATTTATAATAACGCAGAACAGAACTCACTATAGCTATATGTGACTCGGCGTTCAATAATTTTCAGTCCGATGTAGAAAAAAATCTTGATCTTCGTCTGTTTCGGGAGTTCATCAAATTGTAATAAAACAATGTCATAATCCACATGTTGTATTGTCCAATTCAGAGCATATACCTTATACCTTACACCCTTTGAAAAAGACTTGTTTGTTTTTTGCTGAACGAGACTTAAAGAACCAAGTCACTGAAATGATCCAGTTTTCACCTTATCCACAACGTGCGATTCCTAGCTTGCAAAATGGCGATTGTCTCGCCTTACGTGCAATTCACATTCGCTACAGCACCATCTATGGACACGGCGGTGTTTAAACACAGTAAAGAACTGTACCCCATGAAGCAAGTAAAGTCAAGGCTGGGCGAGTAGTTGAGCCAGTACAATGCAGTGGAAAAGGGCCATTCGTTCGGGGAAAAAAATATGGTAAGCAACGGCGAGAGACAACTGTTTCTGTGTTTACTGTACATATCTACACTAAGTTCCTTTACATAAGCAATAGTGCATAAGTCAGTCTATTTTATTTATAAACTACCAATGTTGACCAAAATTCTGTACACTAAGATTTAACAATATTAAAATAAAGTTGATACAAATAATCAGTACAAGAATAAAAGGGTGTACCTCTGCTGGAAGAAAATGGCAACACAAGCAGACACAGCGCACGCCCTCTCTTTGGCGGCTAGCCGCCAGCGTAAAGCAGTAAGGCCGCTGGTGGAAAGCCGCCAGAGATGCAAATTAGCTGATGCAAATTGAGATCAGGAGAAAAGCGTCAAAAGCTGGTGGCCCGCTGGCTGTAGGACATTATAGCCTCCAGCAGCAAAACGCCGGCGGGCCGGCCATCGATTGCTCACTGGGTATATGTTTATTATCATCACTGCAAAAGGGAGAGAAAAAATCTATGATAAATTCTCATCCTTAGTAAAATATAGAATTTTGTGAATGACCAAAAGGAGAACGGGTATATTATGTCAACTTCAACTGGGGTCAAAACTGTCAGTTTAGTCTTTGTTCCACCAAAACTGCTTTTGCTATTTGTACTATGGCTTCACAAGACCAAAAGGAGAAACGTGTTGTGTATGGGCTTGCCATGATAGTTCCACGATCAGGGTGCCTCTGATCGTGGAAGATATTGTTCATCACGATATCTGACTGTGATACATGCACCTTATGTATTTCCAATATGCCCCCCCCGCCAAAAAAAAGATATGGGACACTTGTGGGCTTAATTGTCCTGATTATAGTGATTTTGTGTCTGTTAATGTTTTTCTAGGCTTGTGTTGCAGAATTGCCATCCACAGATGCAACCCTAATCAGTTCAATATCTTAATGTGAAAACAATCTAACATTTGATCTGTACCCTTCAGGAATACCCTCATTGTGCCTGGTTCACACTGATACCTGCTGATTCTCACTTCAACTGATATGCTAAAGTAACTTATGTCAAATAACAGTCACTTGTCCTTTAAGATACAGGAAGAATTATTTTGAAATAATATGTCTGTTTTCTTTCTAATTTATTGTCCCTGATGGGACAAAAGGGAGAAATTGTGGGAAATGTATTTTTCTAATTAAAGATTCGGCAGCAGCAATAAGAACTCCGGCGTTCGTATTTTACCTTCAAAATAAACATCTGCGGTGAAACGTTACATACATTTGGCAGCAACAATAAGACTTCATATTTTCGTATTTTGCCTTCAAAATAAAAGCCTGCCATGAGTTGTGTGTATTGTTTATATTTTTAAAGTAAAAACTATGTAGCTTAAAATATAAATTAAACAAAATACTGTTTAAAATATAGCTGCAAGCAGCAATTAAGGGGTCCAGGCTTTAAGAATGCTATACAATGATAGGCCTTATAGGCCCGATAGATTGTATAGGCCTGTTTTTGTTCAGGATTAATGAGTGTTGAATGTGATTTTCTGGAACAGCGCCCCCCAAATGGCCAATTGGCACCAGACTCTGCATATGTCCTTACCTTGTCATACCAATGATGCATTGCTGAGAATCAAACGGTTGTGGAGATATGCTTTCACTTCCTGTGAAATTGTAGGACTCGGGAAGTTGTTGACATATGACATCTGCTGTGTTTGAAATGTCTTATATTGTTAATAGTTATTGAAGGGCAGTATCCACAGATGCTATTTGTGAAGTTTCTTGGAAATGGGAAGAACGGCCCAGGACTACTTCTCAAAGGTAGGTTTTCAGAAAATTCTAAATAGTGGAAAATGTAGGCAGGTGGAAATGAAAACGGCCTTTTTCAAAGTTGCACAGCACTTGTTTCCTCATCATATTTTACGAGTTTTATGTCTGTACCACAATTGGAGCAAAAGTTATGAGCATTTGAAAATCTCATCTTTGGCCAGTAGGTGGCACTAGAAGCATTGGCCTATGGATGGGGCGAAGCAGTCCAGAGTCACCATGGCAACTTGATCTGATCATGTTAAACACGTAACTGTTAGCACTTTTGATTTATTGCTTTGACCTTTGACAGCTGCATATGTATAAGAATATGAAAATGATTTTTTGATTTATGACCGGATGGTAGCATTTGTTTTTCCGGGGGGTACATGTCTGGTTAGAGAGGGAGGGGTAGAGCAGGTGATTCTGTGGGATGAGAGGGGTTAGGTCAAAAGTATTATGAAAAAGATGTTTTAATGGTTGTTAATATATGTCCGGGTTGTTCACAGTTCTGTTTTTGCCGAGGGTGTGTGTGTACATGGCCGGTTAGAGAGGGAGGGGTAGAGCAGGTGATTCTGTGGGATGAGAGGGGTTAGGTCAAAAGGATTATGAAAAAGATGTTTTAATGGTTGTTAATTTATGCCCGGGTTGTTAACAGTTGTGTTTTTCCGGTTAGACAGGGAGGGTTAGAGCAGGTGATTCTGTGGTATGAGAGGGGTAGGTCAAAAAGGGTTATGAGTAAAACATTGTATGAACAGTCTGGGGGGTGGTAATATTTGTACAGTTGTTTTTCAGGGGTTTCCTTCTCTGGGAGGAGAGGGTGTAGGGTTTCTTGAGATGCAAGGGTGGGGGTTGAGCAGCAGTTACCTTTAGTTCATTCTCTGAGAGTTACCAATAAATAAGAGCTAGACTTCTCATGGTTTGTAGCTGAAATCGTTTTTTACTCTGTATAAGACTCAAGATGGCGTCTGTGCTTAGTGATACACCCGTGACAACCCAGACTTACGAATTAGGCTGCAGAACGGAGGAACGGAAAAAAAGATACGTTCCAGAAATATACGATGCGCCAAAGAAGCGTTTTCTTAACGTGTATAGAACTCAAATACCTCCGTTTAAGCATTTGACGGATCAGCATGACATGGCGGATGGAAAAATGATCGGCTTTGTGTTTGATTACCTGGCTTCTAAAGTGAAGTTGTACATTTTAGCCATGGGAGCTGAATATACAAATGACCCCTGTGGCGTGGAGTACCAAATCACTGTCTGGGAAGTATTACGCCATGTGGTTTGGGATGTGTAGAGTGAAGAATAACAAAAGTTTGGGATGTGTAGAGTGAAGAATCATTTACTTTCCTTTCAATAATTTGCATCATAAGATCTGTAACATTTTTCAAAAGAAATTTTTGAGTTGTTCTCTCAAATAACCTATATAAACAGTTACCCGTTATAGCAATTAAGGGTTTCAGGAAACAGCCTGACTGGGAGACAAATCTTCAGATATGTTCTGCAAAAAAATAACAATTTTGTTTACCAGGCCCTGACAGTGTTTGTTCTTGCTCAGCAGCGAATCAGAGATCTTGTTCAGAGTCTTACTGATGTATGTTGACTCTTTCAGCTTGTTTAGAAAAACCTCTGAAATTCCATGGACTAGGTAATTCAACTTTAAGTCCCAAGGATTTCAGAACTCTGGCCAACGCTGGTATGAAACGGTCAGTCCACAGTTGCTTGACTAGAGTGTCAAAATGGTTAAGTTTAAGTTTGTGTTTGGTCCCTTACTAAGTGCTATATACACCGATTAGCCATAACATTATGACCACTGACAGTTAAAGTGAATAACACTGATCTGATCTCGTTATCATGGCACCTGTCAGTGGGTGGGATATGTTAGGCAGCAAGTGAGCATTCTGTCCTCAAAGTTGATGTGTTAGAAGCAGGAAAAATGGGCAAGCTTAAGGATCTGAGCAACATTGACACGGGCCAAATTTTGATGGCTGGACAACAGGGTGAGAGAATCTCCAAAACTGCAGCCCCTGTGGGGTGTTCCCAGTCTGCAGTGGTCAGTACCTATCAAAAGTGGTCAAAGGAAGGAAAAGCGGTGAACTGGTGACAGTGTCATAGGCGGCCATGGCTCATTGATGCGTGTGGGGAGCGAAGGCTGGCCCGTGTGTTCCGATCAAACAGACGAGCTACTGTAGCTCAAATTGCTGAAAAAGATAATGCTGGTACTGATAGAAAGGTGTCAGAACACACAGTGCACCGCAGTTTCTTGCGTATGGGGCTGCGTAGCCACAGACCAGTCAGGGTGCCCATGCTCACCCTTGACCATTGCTGAAAGCGTCTACAGTGGGCACGTGAGCATCAGAACTGGACCACGGAGCAATGGAAGAAGGTGGCCTGGTCTGATGAATCACGTTTTCTTTTATATCACATGTATGCCCAGGGGCGTGTGCATCACTTACCTGGAGAACACATGGCACCAGAATGCACTATGGGAAGGAGGCAAGCTGGCGGATGCAGTGTGATGCTTTGGACAATGTTCTACTGGGAAACCTTGGGTCCTGCCATTCATGCGGATGTTACTTTGACACATACCACCTACCTAAGCATTGTTGCAGACCATGCATGTGCACCCTTTCATGGCAACTGTATTCCCGGATGGCATTGGCTTCATTCAGCAGGATAATGCGCCCTGACACAAAGCAAAAATGGTTCAGGAATGGTTTGAGGAACACAACAACAAGTTCAAGGTGTTGACTTGGCCTCCAAATTCCAAAGATCAATCTAATCGAGCATCTTTGGAATGTGCTGGACAAATAAGTCCAATCCATGGAGGCCCCACCTCGCAACTTACAGGACTTAAAGGATCTGCTTGCCAACATCTTGGTGCCAGAAACAACAGCACACCTTCAGAGGTCTAGTGGAGTCCATGCTTCGATGGGTCAGGGCTGTTTTGGTGGCAAAAGGGGGCCTGACACAATATTAGGCAGGTGGTCATAATGTTATGGCTGATCGGTGTATAAGCAGGCCAAAAGCCTAAAACTTTTTCAAGTTTAGGTTCACCATGCTGATTCAATGCTGACATTTATATAGCCTATTTTCTTGGGGTTGAGTGTTTTGTTTTTGTCTCCGCTTTTAAAATGTGGTTGAATTTGGAAGATGGACAATTAAAAGCAATTCATGCATGTTCCTAAAAGAAATTAGGCCAATAGATAAAGTAATGTTTAAGTGGACTGATGAATATCAGTCCACTTACATTCAGAACTTACATTAGGTCTCCAACTAAGGATATTGTACAGTCTAATCTTCTGCTACTTAACACATCCCTCTAGCCCTCGGACCTGGTGAAATATTAACCTAAGTCTGTCACATCATATGGATACAACTATAAAGATGAAATTTGCCAGTTCCCAGCATTAGCAAAACACTTTGCGATGGTTAGCTTGTTACCTGTGACGATATATGCTAAATGTATTTTTCACTTTAGCAAGTGACTGACCTATCTGGGTGCGTTTTGAGGTGCCTGATGAAGTTTGACGTTGTTGATCCGGCATCATTTATCTTGGTGCCACACACCTTGCATGTAGCTGTTCGCTTACCGCCACTGTTTACAAAGTTATTGAAACCAAAACTAATGACAAAAGGCACAACTCCGGGAGGACTTGGCATTCATTATGTTGCACAGTATGGCAAAGGGACATGCAGACATGCAGCTCGTCATACGCTTCCCCAACGTATATGCGCCAATAGAAGAAAATAGAAATACATGAATGAATTTAGATTTAAAAAGCAATAATTGCATGAAAACAAGTTGTTGATGAGTCTCGAAGCTCGAGTCTAAAGTCTTTTGGGTCGAGTCGCAAGTCAAGTCTGAAGCCTTTTGGGTCGAGTCGCAAGTCAAGTCTGAAGTCAGCTGTTTGTGCGACTTAAGTGCTACTCGAGTCCGAGTCTCAGACTTGAGTCCCCATCTCTGGTGCCCCATATGCCCCATCACTTTCTATGATGCTGTTGGTGACAACTTGTCAGTTAGCTTAATGTCACCCACTTGACCTCATCAACATTCTGCCTATTTAAGATAATGTCCACAGTGGCATCATTCAGGTAATTTTCAAGTCAAAGCATGACTGCCACAATGAAATTTTAGCCCTAATCTCTCATGCGTAAGAACAGACATATACTTAGTAAGCTATTAGAGGTGTAGGTATATGTGTATGAGGTCATTTTAAAATCTCTTGGATGTAACTACTTAGAACCTTAGAACGGCTGCGGTAGTTGCGGATCTCCGCTTTCCAACAGATTACAACATCTCTGGTCTAGGTCTGGTATGAGCTTCCAGTTCGGTACCAAAAGCTTCCAGTTCAGTACCAAATGAATTGTTAGGTTCTTAGAACCTTAACCAGCCTATTGGCAATGTTATCCGATCATGTATGACTGATAAAACATATCGATTGTCCGGAGAGTCTGGATGTGGTATTTTCGTGAAGCGTTCCGTTAGGATTGAAGCTCATGCTCAGTTAGCATAGCTTAGGGTTGGATTGACAAGTCTAGTAGCCAGTTAGATTGTCCCTTCAGTGGTAGGCAGATTTCCCAGGCGGGGGAGAGCCTCTTTATTGATCCTCATTGCGCAATAGGTCGAAGGTCGCATGGAAAGTCAAAGGGATGAGAATGTTTGTTTTTATTGTAGAAAATGGTTTTCAATACTAAACAAATATCATTAAAAACATTACAGATGTACATCAAACAGTGGAATGATGTAATTTACAGATTTGAGGTAAAGGGACACTTGGAAATGGCTTGACACCACTTACTAAAATAGCTGCCCAGATCTAGCACTTATGTCTATAAATCCCCAATTTTTTTCTGATAATGTTGAAATGTTTGGGAAACCATGGGATGTGTGTATAACAGCATTTCTCTTTTATTTTTATTTGGGTTTTAGCCTGTCCATGAATAGAAAAAGTAAAAACGTTTCTTTTTGTTGTGTGTTTTAGCTTGTGCATGTAAACTTTTCTTCTTCTAATCTATATTCTGATGAATTCCTCAATCTCCCATGTGTATTTTATACAGAATACCTTCACTGTGCATGTCCTGACAACATATGTGCACATAAATTGCAGTTATAATGGGCAATGGCAGTATAGGCGGAAATCTCAATTTCTTCATTTACACTCAAGAGGTTTTAAGGTCTCAGACATTGGCGTAAAGGCTTTATGAATTACAGCATTTGTTTGTTTTAAATGGTTAATAAATTAGAAAAATACAACAATGTGTTTGTATTGAAGGTCTCATCATACAAAAAAAAACGACTAAAAAAAAAAAAAAACGAGGTCCGAAATGAATAGGCTGTGAACAGCGTGTCTTTGCACGTCTCTCCCGGGGGTTGTAGTGGGGCTATCGAGTTGATTTCAACGCCAATGCATAGCTCTAGTCTCCTAGATTACTGGCATATAATATATTTCTATAGGTGACATGAATAAGTTATCGAAAACCGGAGAGGAGTCACACCCTCACTTCCTGTTTGGCGGCCTCATCGCCATATTCGATTGGCTGTAACGGACAAACGGTTTCACAGATCAAAAATCCATCTGCTAACCCTAACATTTTTCAGGAAGATTGCACAAAATTTGTCGCCTGTGAAAAATTTCTAAGCATTTTCAGAAAATTCTCAATGTCATTAAATCTAATACGGCGGAAATGAAAACGGCCTCTGGCAAAGTTGTTCAGGACTTGCTCATGCATCATATGATACATGATTTATGTCTCTAGGGCAATCAGAGCCCGAGTTATGAGCATTGGAAAATTGCAACTTTGACCTGATGGTGGCAAAAGTTAGTCGGAACCCTAATTACAACAGGTTCACTGATTGGACCCCTAATAAAAAAACTAACAATTACAATAGGGTTTCGCAGCTTCGCTGCTTGGACCCCTAACTATAGCTGCATAGCAACAATGGACGGGGTCCTCCAATAAGGTGAGTTTAGCAACACTCACACTGTATATATTTGTACAGACATATAGACCTCTGACTCAACAGTCCACTGTCTAAAATGTGTGTGTGCCTGTGTATGTGTCATAGAGAAAGACAGCATAGAAGTATATTGAGTATATACTACAGATGTTGCTCATTTAATTCCAGCACCAAGGGGGCGGTCCGCGACATACCTTGTTATACCGCGGCAAGTTGCGGTGCCATGCTGCATGGACAAAAACATAAAATAAAAAATAAGAATGGCCACCAGGAGGCATCTGTGAGAACATCGACACCCGTCTGACACTGCTGTTATTCAAGCCTGCGTCTGTACTTGTATGGCCAGAATAAAACATACAAATCGGAGGACTATTGTCTGCTATAATCCTGTTCATGGATTGCTATGTTGCTGTGTTTGATTCCATGTTGCTGGGTTGCTTTGCTTGATTAACTGTTATTTCTGGGAATGTATATTTAATTATAGGTCTACACACATGAATCTCTTCGTTTTTGTTAATTGTAAATATTTAAAATGAAATACAATTATTTGACTAGAAATATAGCTGTTGATTACAACAATTAAGTTAACAATTATGTAGGCTAATTGCATTACTTACTGCGTCATTGATGCTACTTTTCTGCATGAATATTGACTGCATCTGTTTCTATCAATAAAAACTTCTTAAAATAAAAAAAGAAATTACTTTTCCCACCAGATTTCTTTGATAAAGTACAATATGCCACACTAGACCCAAACTAAATATAATTCAAGTGTTTAACATATTTTCAGAGGTAAGTAATAATTAATTTTTTTTTTGAAAGTTTCTAATAAAATTTTGAACAGAACATGTAATTTGTTTATTTACTGTACAATGGCCTAAAGTCGCATACTCCACATTAACCCAAGGAGAGTGACAGGTGAGACAAAGCGCCTGTTACAGTACTTGTACTGTCACATGTCTAATCAGTTATTAAGTAGGAATATGGTGGGGAAAAAATGCTAATTAGTCTAAATAGTTTTAAGTTTGTGAGTTTAGAAATCTGACAACGGAACAATGTAATACATGCTACACCTATTTAGGAAAAGTCATGGAAGGAGGTTGTAGCTTTCAAAATGGTCTTTTCCAAATCATTTGCATTGACATATAAATAAAAGTTAGACTACAACAGTCAGGTATAGTAGGTCTGACAATTTTATTTTGATGAAATAATGACAAAAAAGCAATATAAAATTTCAGATGTTTCATGAACATTTCATGATGTAATTAATATTTTAAATAATGTACATTCTTAAATTTTTATAGCTTAGACAACGATCATATTGCACAATACTTTGATTCCAAAATCATGTTTTCAATCTGATTGGAAACAACAAATAGGTTACAAATTGGCTACCATGCGAATTACGTCAATTTCCATATGATGTCAGAGCGATTAATTAAGAGCTCTGCGGAAAGTTATAGGTTATAGATAATTTACTGAAACTCCTTTGTGTCTAAATTTCAGTATGTTTAAATAGAATAGTTTTGCAATGCCCCACAATGTAGCCTAATTTCGCAACATTATTATTTACAAGACAAGCGCTTTAAGGGTCACTTATTTGTCTTATCAAATCGGCCAATATGGCCATTAAAATTCCAGAATTCCAGACATGTTTTAAATAGCCATACTGTATAATAACCTACACTTAAACAGCAATAAAACAACAAATTCAACAAATGTTGTTTATTTAAATTAGTCAGCAGAATGAACTCTTCCCAATCTTTGTGAACTGAGCATATGGGCTACTGTATAGGCCTGCCTACTGTAGGGCTGTTGCCAGGGGCGTTGCTAGGATGACAATACATTTGGGGCTTTGCCACCCCTCCTATAGGGACTTTTTCATGGAAGTCCCTATGGCGCTGACTGAGGTTTGTTGTGATGCCGCGTGTTGTTCTAACCACCGACTTACGGTTTTTAATATTAGGCCTACATTAGATTGACATCTCTCTGGAACCCGAAATATTCCCAAACAGAAGATGAATAATTTTTCGGCATCAAATCATCCCTAGTTTTTATCACAATATCCTCTGTGTTCGTTTTCTTAATCAATCCTCTTCCTCTCCCTAACAGCAAGCCCTACTCCGCACTATTCTTTGGCAGGACGCTCTACGCCGAATCTTCAATGTTTCTGACTGTTAGAATTAGCTGTTCAGAGTGCCTGCACAGCTAATATTACCCCGGCCCGCATGTGTTGTTACTTTATTGGGTTGTGGTTATTACTTTCGTTAGTTATACAGCCATCACGGAATTGGAATATTTTAAGAATCCTCACTTAATAAATTGGGACGAGTGAGAGGCATTATCAGAACAATGTATTTGTATAGTTTTATTGATCGATTTGAGACATAGGCCTACAGCTGGACATTTTAATTGTAAATGTTTATTGTCTTAAAATAGCAAAAGGTAGGGGAAGATGTGTTGTAAGAGCTGTGTTGTAGGTATGTATTGACTGACACGACTCCAACCTTTACACTAATAATGTGAATTATTATTTTCAAGTAGGGAAACGGATTCTAAAATCAACACCTAATAGGCCTAAATTGTATACAAATACAAATATGATTATAGTGAAGATGGCACACCAGTAAAAATAATTATTTTGATTGAGCGTAAAAATTAAATAAAAAGCCAAAATCGCAGCTTTCTGCGGTTTAGAAATTGCACCTTCTAATTGCGATTTCAGATTATTAGTATGAAGGTTGGAGTCTGGCAAGCGAACGGCACGCGCTCATACCACAGATCTTCCCCTACCTTTTGCTATTTTAAGATAAATGTTTACAATTCAAATGTGCAGCCGTCTGTCTCAAATCGGTCAATCAAACTATACAAAACATTATTCTGATCATGTCTCTGACTCGTGCTTATTTAATAAAAGTGAGTGAAAGAGTATTCTTAAAATATCCCAATTCCGTGATGGCTCTATAACTAAGGAAAGTAAAAGCCACATCCCAATAAAATACAGTAACAACACGTGAGTCGGGGAAACCATACTAGCTGTGCAGGCACCAGTCAGAAACCTCAAATGTAGTCACAAACAGATGTCACAAACTAATGTAGGCCAAATATTAAAAACCCGTAAGAAGTTGGTCAGAACAACACACGGCATCACAACAAACTTATTTCAACACATGAGGCAGGGCCATAGGGACTTCCATGAACAATTTCTCACCTGGGGGGGAGGGGAGCTAAGCCTGGAGTGTATTGTGATCATAGCAATGTCTCTGGTGTATCCTATACTGTATGCTCAGTTCGCAAAGATTGTGAAGAGTTCATTCTGCTGACTAATTTAAATAAATAACATTTGTTAGATCATAGAGTTTGTGTTTTATTGCTGTTTAAATGTGGGTTATTATACAGTATCGCTATTTAAAACATACGTTTGGTAGCTATTCTATATGGCTGGAATTCGGGAATTTTAAAGGCCGCATTTATCTATTAAATGTAGTAGACTAAACTCTGACAGCCTATTGTTGGTTTCAAGTAAATTTGCCAATTGCCATATGATGTTTTTCTACCATGCTGTACTTCAAAACTATGATCGTAACAAATAGTTCTGCTTTGTATCTTATTATTTCTTTAGATAATTCAAATGTTTAAACAAATCGTCTTTATTTCTGTGTAGGCTATTGGTGTATTTATTCATTAAAACATTTCGCACATCAGCGATGAAGTTGCAACAACAAACATTTCGCTTTTAAATTCGTTATAACCTGTTGACGCAATCTCCCGCATGTTGACGCAATCTACCTGATCCTACCGCCGTAAGAAAACGCTGTAATTAAGTGAGCGACATCTGTAAGTACTGCCGTAGTGTTAATATGGTAAGTATGAGAAAATATTCAGGGAAGGGACATTTGGGTCCACGTGTGTGTGGTCATACAGACCTCTGAGCCGACAGACTACTGCCTAAGACAATAGACAGACAAGCATTGAGAGTGAAAGAGGCAGTGGTAAGGCAATGCTACATCTATGGGTTATTGGTGCAAGTGGATGTATGCAAGGGAATGGTATTTTCAGCAAAAGGTAACAGAATGAGACCATGCCAGATACACATCGAGGGCGGGGGTCTGTATGGTTGTTATACGTAAACTATTTCACCAGTTTGCAAGTTTATAGCATTTTTTACCACAGACTTTTTGAGTTAAAGCATTTTAGGTGCCAAAAATAATAATAAATACAGTTGCATAGCAACAATGGACGGGGTCCTCCAATATGGTGAGTATAGGAAAATGGTCTGGTGGGGTACACTAACAGAATGAGACTGTCAGATATACTTTGAGAGCAAGATGTTTTTGTGTAATTGACAATGTAGATGTCATTGTTCAACATATTCTGCCGGATCAAACTATACGGGGAGAGAAAGGACAATGAGCATAGAGGGAAGCAGATATTTACTAAACAATGAAATAATAAAAACAGCAGGAAGTTGAACACTGTAGAAACTGTATGAAAGACTAAAAATCAATGGATGAAAAACAATAAAAACAACAAGAGGAGAAATATACTACAGACTATTTAGAAGTAGTTCAAAAAACAAACAGGGAACAGTGTAAGGAGCGAAACGGAGTAGAGTAGGGCAAAAAAATAAACAACAGGAAGAATAAACAGGGCATCTGCAGAGTAACCCCCAAATGGTGAAGTAAGTGGATGTAAGTAATTAAGCAAAAGTAAGATGTTGGCAAACAAACAATATAAAAAGGCAATATGAAACGAGAACAGTACATTTCCTGAAGAAAATGTGGTGTACTTGCTAGCTACCATACTCCTTCAATTTGCCTCAATTGTAAATTCAGAATGCCATTGAGAATTGCCACTTATACCCGCACAACTATTTATCCCATTTGTTCATACGTTGTACTTGTACATTTCCTGTAAATTTGTATATTTTCCACTGCACATTTAGAATTACATTTGCATTAATTGCACATCCATACATTCTACTTGTACATACATATACTTAATACTTTTTCTGCCCTCCTCTATTTGCACTTCTGGTTAGACGCAAAATGCATTTTGTTGTACTGTACTTGTACTGTTCAATTCAAAGTTTAATCTAATCTAATTTTTAAGGTTCAGGAGATACTGTTGGTGAGGGTAATTAGCATAAATTAGCATACATGACATAGTTAAAGTTCATAAGCGTTACCAATGACAGGTCTTGTGTCTGTACCTCGAACAGTTCAAAATATACAGCCTAATAGTTAATTAACGCTAATTACGCTAATTAGCATATTTAAAATTTGCAGTGGGGATAGCTTAAACGTGTGAAACATTTGGTTTCGTGTCTGTGGCACGAACAGTTCAAAAGGTACAGCCTAATAGTTAAATAACGCTATTTACGCTAATTAGCATACGTAAAATCGATAAACGTTTCATTAAATGAACTGGGGATAGCATAAATGTGTAAAACAATGTTGGTTTCGTGTCTGTAGCTCGAACGGTCAAAAAGATACAGCCTAGTAGTTTGTTAATGCTAATTAGCATAAATAAAATCAATAAACGTTTCATAATTTGAAGTGGGGATAGCTAAACTGGTGAAACAAAGTTGGTTTCCAGTGTGTAGCTCGAAAGACTCAAAAGATACAGCCTAATAGTTAATTAACGCTATTTATGCAAATAGGCATACTAAAATCATCAAACGTTTCATCAAATCAACTGGGGATAGCCTAAACATGTAAAACAACGTTGGTTTTGTTTCTGTAGCTGGACTGGGACCAAAAATCTACTCTGGCAATTTGGTCTAGACCGGCCCACCACAATCGGTCGGACATTACCCACCAGTAAACTATCCTCGCAGTCCCCTAAAATATACGTACCTACTGCATTATTCCCCCAAACCACTACAAAGCTAAGTAGTAAGTGCCGTGGACAAGTGTACCAGTGCAAGTGGACCAGTATACTCACTTGCTCTTGACTGACTCCCTGGTGATCAGAGGTGGCAGTGGAGTAGGGCCTACACAATCTCCATATTCATGTAGAATTGTCAAAGAAAAGGCTCTGCTAGAAGTCAAAGTGTCTTGTCAATTTTTTTTATAAAATGTTAGTATGTATAAAGTATACAAGTAAGTCAAAATGATGCAGGTGAACTCACACCTATGGACAGCAAAGATCTCCTCAAACAAGGCTACCTTTAAAAGAGTGAGAGGGGAAGACAGAGAGAAAGGTGAGACAGAGACATGATAACTGGGAGTGGAAGACAGGTGGACTGCCATCAGTTGGTGCGCCAGGAAGCATAAGAGTGGACAGTACATCACACTGTCCAGGTGAACAAGAGACAGAAAGGCAGAATGAAAGACCTAATATAGGCCTAACAGTACAAATCAGCCAGTAGCTTTATGGTCTAAACATCCTAATCTTTATGGTCTAAACATCCTAGTCTAAACATCTTAATCTGCTGTGAGCTGGACTTCCTCTGCATACAACGGTAAGCAATCATCAACACCTTCCTCTCCATCCATCTCTACCTACATATACAAAATATATAACAAAATACTGTAATTAGTTGCATTGTTTCATAAATCCTTAACACATAATATAAAACAAAGGACTTACAGAACCATTTTTCACATGTTACTTGTGTCTAGATAGGCACGTCTATTACATGGACACAAGCATCAGGGAAAGTGATACAGTAGTGGACAAAAACATAATATAACAACCTTATAGGCACAATTTGGATTTAGTAATGAATAAACTATCCAAGTACAGTGACAGAGCCATACTGTAGTACTTAGAAATATATATGCCAGGATAGAAAACCACATCAGACTGAAGATGACTGTAAATGTTGCCTAGTTTGTTGATTCATTTTACATTGATGGTAGCTAGTTAGGTGTAATCAGACTAGGTTTTTCGAAAGGAATACTTACATCATAGAGACAAACAAATGACACACACCTCATTTCATAAATGATATATGCAAAACGTTATATGTAACATTTACTAGTAAGCTAGCACTGTGAAACAGAAAGTTAATTATCTCCCATTCTGGCTCAGTTTTTAGCTTGCAGCTACAGTAGCTAACTAGGTACATTTTGTGTATTTACTTGTTTAATACTGATGACAAACTTAGCTGTTATGAACCCATTGCTGTGCACAAACAAATTTAGTTAATTGACATCGTCATATATAGAGAAATACTTACATATTAATTTAGAAACTGAGTAAGTGGGTAGTTAGTTAAGGCAGGCCAAATAGCTTCAGTCAAGCTCACTTAGCAAACGTCAAGCTGGTAAATATTCAGTGCTGTAAACCTATTTTTTAACAAAATAATATTCTATCAAGTGACCCTATTAGAAAAATATTGTAATAAGCAAATTTACATCTTCCTCACCTCAAATGATTGACTTCGTTTGTACATCAAATCTGCGAAAATAAGACTCCAGATCCATTCTTCTGACCGTGGTCTAAAATTGCCACAGGAAAATTAGGATTTTGCTCCATCACATTAGGCACACAATAAAAAAAAGGTTCCCGCCGATTATGACATAACTATTTCAGTTTGTAGTTAATGTTGTCTAGTATTTATGTCAGTTTTCAGTTTTAAAATATGTGATTTGACAGCAGCGATAATAAGAGAAAAACCATCGGAATTAGGATGCTGAAATTAGAAGGCTCCGGCTGGAAAGGGTTAACTTTAGAATAGTCAGTGACTGAATAAGGGAACTGTGCTAGCTACAAAAGCAATGCCAAATAGTTTATGCTGTGCTATTTGACATTGACTGAGTGATCACCAGCAGTAGTTTCACTTTATGATAGCCACGACGATTGTATTTTCTTATTATCATCTACATTAATTCATTTAATCATCGCCATCATGGGCACACACACACTACCTCGTCCTGTTGCCCCTTCCCTACGAGTCTCTCCCTGTTAATCATGAAGCTACTCCATGCTTACTGCTTCAACTACTCTGCTCCTGCTCACTCTGTCCCTCGGCCCTGTCACGCTCACACTGTGCCTCCTCAGCTTCCTTGTCACACGCCTGCTCCTCTGCCTGGTTTCCACGATCACCTGTTGCTGCCAAGGGGCAAACTCCGAGGCTGAAAAATTAAGCCTACCCGGAAGTGCCACTTGAGGCTGACCGCAAAAGGGAGCAATCTCCATAGATCTCTATGGCAAAATGCTGTAAAACTTTACAGCAGAAATAAACGTTTACAGCCTGGTTCAAACAATGGTTTTGGTGTATATTGCTTATATTCCCCTTTTTGACAACTGTGGAGGGGGACAATTGTTTTATAACTCATCCGTTTAAATTATATTGTCTTATAATTAGGAGGCGTGGGCTATTGAGTGACAGGTGTGGTGCTGGCGCTGTCACTCCTGTCATTCCTAGTAGTTTGTTCTTTCTGGTATTGCCTCAGCTAACTCCAGTCACTGACAAGTATTGTTATAATCAAGTGACTTCCAAATAAACAATACCATACTGTCTATGCTCATAACTAAAGTTATGTGAAAATCTAATATCTAATCTGCAAGTCTCAACCTATTTTTTACAGTCTTTCGTCTCGACAAAATCTAGAGTTGCAAAATTACCACATTTATATATAAAAAAAACAACTGCCGGCTAGCAACCACTAGCAACGCAGAGTAGCATACTGGTAGCATTTAACCTAGCCTCTTAGCCTTTGCTAACTTGGTAATGTCGCGCTAGGTGGTCATTGATTCAGCAACCAGGCACCTCAGCTGCACCCACGCTCCACCTCTTGGTCCATTTTTGGTTATGGGGGAGTTAGGCTGAGTGACGCGCTACCAAGATGGTGACGGCCATCTCAGCCAAAAATGAGCTTCAAAACTGGTCTTCAGACACCTATGGGTGATGTCACTGGTACTACGTCCATATTTTTTTACAGTCTATGCTTGCTGCACAATGTTGGGTACTGTATATAATGAAGCTACTACAAAACACATGAACTTTTTTTGCACATGTAGAGGCATCCGCCTTTAGAGTTTTACCTCTTTTGGCCCACAACTTCTCCGCATCTGATACGAGCCACCGCATCTGACAAGAGAAACAGTTGACAGTACGGGGGGTGGGGCCTAGTAAGAGATTTGATTGGGCCAGCCCAGTGTCAGTATAGAAAAGTAACCAATGGGCTGCAGCCTCTGCTTTATGGGCTGGTCATTGGCAAAAAAAAATTCAAGTTATACTGACCCCAAAAGTGCCTCGGCCCACCGGGCATTTGCCCGGTATGCCAGATTACCAGTCCAAGCCTGTTAAAAAAATACAGCCTAAATGTTATTTAAAAATTTTATTTATAATAATTAGCATACGTAAAATCAATAAACGTTTCATCATATGAACTGGGGATAGCTAAACGTGTAAAACAAAGTTGGTTTGTGTCTGTAGCTTGAACGGTTCAAGATACAGCCTAATAGTTAATTAACACTAGTGGTCATTAGAGTTAGCATAAAGGGCTAACTTTGTGAAGTCATTGTTCAGTCGATTTTTGACATAGCAACTAGTTTCATTGTCAGCCCTGATCAGAAGTATCGCCTAGAGTCTGGAAATATACTGGCGAGTAAATGCAATGTACGGTTCAGGAGAAAAAAAGTTTTAAAGACATTTATTAGCATTAGCTTGTGTTGAAAATGGACAGAATTCTGTCAGACTCTATTTTGCCGTCTTTTGAGATATCAACCAACAAATGCACATGGTCTTATATGGGGGTGGTATCTGGATGAACAATGAATATAAAGTGCATAGGTTATTGTTCCAATAAAGATTTGCACACATGCACATTGTGCATACATATATTTTACAGTAGTCAGCCATTTTGTCCACCATTTTGCAAGTTCTCTTATTCCTGAAAATATTTTAGGGAGGCATGTATAAGACACCTATATGCCAAAGGACAAGTCAATTGGATTTACGGTTCATGACAAGAAGATTTTTGTTGTTTTGGACAAATGTTCATTGTACAGAAAAATCATGGCGGACTTTATGGGTTCTTGAGGCTTTTTTGTTCATCATGAGAAATGAGGCAGGTACAAAAACAAATCAGCACTGTAGGACAAACATGGTGGAAATGGCATCATTTTGAATCGTGTACTATAGCGCCCCTGGTGGGGGAATCGGGGCGGGGGTCTGTATGTTTGTTACATGTGGACTATTTGAACAGTATGCAAGTTCATAGCATTTTTTACCCATGGACTTTTTGAGTTATTAAGCTTCTCCTACCGGAGAACCCCTAATAATACTAACAATAACAATAGGGTTTCTCCTAACGGAGAACCCCTAATAATAATAATAATACTTTGTAATCAACAAAATACCTTATTATCTCAGTGAAATGTACTTAAATTAATGTATATATGAAACGAAAAGGAAATTATTATTTTGGCTGGTAAAAAACATGCTTGGCTGGTGGATTTTTTCATCTTCCAATCCCCTTCGCAGGTGAGGGAGGCATCCAGCTGCAGCCCCACAGACTCGGCTGGCTAAAACTCGGCTGGCTAAAACTCATACTTTCGTTTCTTCAATTCCTTTTCAGTCTTATGTAGAAACCTCGCAGATGACACCGGTATGAAAATTATTAAACTTTGGATAATTTATAGATAAAGTCAGCATTCAAATATATACACAATCTATCTATCAAAACAGCTAGCTAGTTAGTAGCACAGTTTGTTTTCAAGGTACTGTGTCAGGTCACTTGTAAACCAGACAACTTTTTCAAGTTTGCTGCTGTAGATATATACATTAGCTAGCTACTGTAGCTACCTACAGTACTGTAGCCACACATTGTTTATAACGAAGGTTATGTAGGTAGTTACAGGTTTATGTTGGCTTTGAGCAAAGTTCTTGCACTAGTGATTTCACACTTAATATTGCCGGAGAGCATTGATTATCCAAAAATATTCTATACAGAACACTCATTATTCTGTATAGAATATTTGTCATTAGGGAACTATTAATGGCATATTTACTCAATTGAAGCTTTACAGTTATTCTGAAAAAATATCAGGATGTTTGTGAATTAAACTGTCAAAGTGTCAGGTGTTTTTAGACTCTAGATGAGTTACTACAGATATTAACCAGTTTATTATACACAAACATGATAGGTAATGCATAATTTATTTTTACAAAATTTGATCCACATTATGTTCAGTTCACCAGCTGATAATCCTTGAGGGATGTGGTGAGCACTCCAAGGGGAGCAGACCAAGGGGAAATGGCAGCGTTATACCAACCCCAACCTTGCCATAAGCAAACACTTACTAAAACTGAACATACAGTTGTGCACATAAGTTTGCATAGCCTGGCAGAAATTGTGACATTTTGGCATTGATTTTGAAAATATGACTGATCATGCAAAAAAAATGTATTTTATTTAAGGATCATGATCATAGGAAGCCATTTATTATCACATAGTAGTTTGGCTCCTTTTTTAATCATAATGATAGCAGAAATCACCCAAATGGCCCTGATCAAAAATGTACATACCCTTAATTGTTTGACCTTGTTACAGACACACAAGGTGACACACACAAGTGAAAATGGCAATTAAAGGTGAATTTCCCACACCTGTGACTTTTTAATTTGCAATTATCGTCTGTGTATAAATAGTCAATGAGTTTGTTAGCTCTCACATGGATGCACTGAGCAGGCTAGATGCTGAGCCATGGGGAGCAGAAAAGAACTGTCAAAAGACCTGCGTAACAAGGGAATGGAACTTTATAAAGATGGAAAAGGATATAAAATGACAGTCAGTACTGTTCAATCACTTATTAAAAAATGGAAAATTCGGGGATCTCTTGATACCAAGCCATGGTCAAGTTGACCAAGAAAGATTTCAGCTAAAACTGCCAGAAGAGTTGTTCAGGATACAAAGAAAAACCCACAGGTAACCTCTGGAGAAATACAGGCTGCTCTGGAAAAAGACGGTGTGGTTATTTCAAGGACCTCAATACAACGATACTTGAACAAAAATGAGCTGCAGGGTCGAGTTGCCAGAAAGAAGCCTTTACTGCACCATTGCCACAAAAAAGCCCGGTTACAATATGCCCGACAACACCTTGACATGCCTTACAGCTTCTGGCACACTGTAATTTCGAGTGACGAGACCAAAATAGAGCCTTAATGTCACAACCATAAGCGCTATGTTTGGAGTGGGGTCAACAAGGCCTATAGTGCCATGTCTGGGTCAGGTTACTCAGCTTCAGTGTTCTCATTATCTCGTCTGAGGTCTAGGTCAGGCAATAAACTCTCATCAACCTCACACATTGTTTACTCTTTCCATGCAGCGTGGGGTTAATGCCCTTGTGTGCCTTAGGAATCTCAAGGTAATAACTTCATTTTAGTTCATTTCAACTTATTACCTTGCAAAAAAAAAACGGTCAAAATCACTGCCTTGGTAGTTCTAGTGTACAAAAAACACAGTTATTCCATTTTGACATGGTGTTTCTGCAAGAAAGCCAAGGCCCATTATCTTTGGCACCATGCGCTTTACTTTGTCTGGGATTAAAACAAGGAAAATAATCAGACATACAGCATTTGTTCCTTTGTTTATATAAAGCCAGACAAGAAAGTCTCAAAAGCAAACTCTGGTCCACTGGTTTTGACTCTAAAGTGCCTAATACTGCTACTTCACCTTAGTTTGAAGTTACCCCTACCTCACAACAGTCAAGCGGACTTGAGTCATTTCTCAAGTCCGCTCAAACATTACTTTATCTATTGGCCTAATTTCTTTTAGGAACATGCATGAATTGCTTTTAATTGTCCATCATCCAAATTCAACCACATTTTAAAACCGGAGAGATAAACAAAACATTCAACCCCAAGAAAATAAGCTGTATAAATGCCAGCATTGAATCGGCATGGTGAACCTAAACTTGAAAAAGTTTTAGGCTTTTGGCCTGCTTATACACCGATCAGTCATAACATTATGACCCCCTGCCTAATATTGTGTAGGGCCTCCTTTTGCCGCCAAAACATCCCTGACCCATCGAGGCATGGACTCCACTAGACTTCTGAAGGTGTGTTGTTGTTTCTGGCACCAAGACGTTAGCATCAGAACCTTTAAGACCTTTAAAACCTTTAAGTTGCAAGGTGGGGCCTCGATGGGTTGGACTTGTTTGTCCAGCATATCCCACAGGTGCTCGATTGGATTGAGATCTGGGGAATTTGGAGGCCAAGTCAACACCTTTAACACGTTAACACGTTGTTGTGTTCCTCAAACCATTCCTGAACCATTTTTGCTTTGTGGCAGGGCGCATTATCCTGCTGAATGAGGCCAACGCCATCAGGGAATACCGTTGCCATGAAAGGGTATACATGGTCTGAAACAATGCTTAGGTAAGTGGTATGTGTCAGAGTAACATCCACATGAATGGCACTACCCAAGGTTTCCCAGTAGAACATTTTCCAATGTGATTCATCAGACCAAGCCACCTTCTTCCATTGCTCAATGGTCCAGTTCTAATGCTCACATGCCCACTGTAGGCACTTTCAGCAGTGGACAGGGGTCAGCATGGGCACTCTGACTGCTCTGCAGCTACGCAGCCCCATAGGCAACAAACTGTGATGCACTGTGTTCTTACACCTTTCTATCAGTACCAGCATTACCCTTTTCAGCAATTTGAGCTACAGTAGCTCGTCTGTTGGATCTGAACACACGGGCCAGCCTTCGCTCCCCACGTGTATCAATGAGACGTGGCCGCCCATGACCCTGTCGCCGGTGTTCACCGATTTTCCTTCCTTTGACCACTTTTGATAGGTACTGACCACTGTAAACCGGGAACACCCCACGAAGGCTACAGTTTTGGAGATGCTCTTACCCAGTTGTCTAGCCATCAATATGGCCCTTGTCAATGTTGCACAGATCCTTACGCTTGCCAATTTTTCCAGCTTCTAACACATTAACTTTGGGGACGGAATGTTCACTTGCTACCTAATATATCCCACCCACTGACAGGGGCCATGATAACAAGATCAGAACAGTGTCACTTCACCTGTCAGTGGTCATAATGTTATGGCTAATCGGTGTATATAGTACTTAGTAAGCGACCAAACACAAACTTATCCTTCTCAAACAATTACTTCAATAGTAACGGACCATTAGCATAGCCCCGGGAAACAATCAGTAGCCTATTGAATTTGTTAATGTGCAGCGGTGTCATCAGCTCATTAACCTGTCGGGATGCAATTATATCAGATGCATATAGCTCCACAACTAACAAGTTATGCAGGCACTTTGTCTATTTCAAATGCAAGACCAGTCTAGAAGATTTGACTTCTGAGTGCCTCATACTGCTACTTCATCTTACTTTGAAGTTTCCCCAAACTTCCAACAGTCTACACTGCCTGACCAAAAAAAACATCCCTGTTTGGATTTATGAATGAATAATTAATGCAATGATTAACATGTTTCAGCTGGTTACAATTATTTTTACCTTAACTTATGCAGTGAGTAGCTTCTCATTTCTTAAACAACCAAAATCATGCCGTAAATGAAGCTAAAGGTGGTCCAACAAAATACTAGAGTGGGCAAATTTTTTTTAGGCCAGTCAGTGTATTTCTCAAGTCTGCTCATGTGAATAGCACACACCCAATCTGATCAATTGACAAAAAAGTTCCAATAAGTGCTAATAGCTACAATTTTAACATGATCAGATCAAGTTGCCACGGTGACTCTGGACTGCTTCGCCCCCCCATAGGCCAATGCTTCTAGCACTACCTACCGGCCAAAGGTGAGATTTTCAAATGCTCAACTTTTGCCCCAATTGTGGTACAGACATAAAACTGATAGAATATGATTTGGAAACAGGTGCTGTACAACTTTGCAAAAGGCCGTTTTCATTTCCGCCTGATTACATTTTCCACTATTTAGAATTTTCTGAAAAACTTACCTTTGAGAAGTAGTCCTATGCAGTTCGTCCCATTTCAAAGAAACTTCACAAATAGCATTTGTGGATACTGCCCATCAATAACTATTCACAATATTAGACATTTCAAACACAGCAGATGTCACATGTCAACAACTTCCTGAGTCCTACAATTTCACAGGATGTGAAAGCATATCTCCACAACTGTTTGTGCGATTCTCACCAAATTTGGTATGCATCATTGGTATGACAAGGTAAGGACATGTACAGTGTGTTGTGCAAATTGGCCATTTGGGGGCGCTTTTCCAGAGAATCACATTAAACGTTTATTAATCCTGAACACAAACAGTTTTATACAACCTATCAGGCCTATCCTCGTATGGCGTTCTTATAGCTTGGACCCTTTAATTGCTGCTTGCATTTTGAATATTTTGAAAATGCTTAGAAATTTTTCACAGGCCACAACTTTTGTGCAATCTTCCTGAAAAATGGCACAGATGATCTTAAGACATATCCTAACAAAAGTTATCAGATGAATATTTGATCTGCAAAACTGTTCGTTACAGCCAATCGAATATGGCGATGAGGCCACCAAACAGGAAGTGAATGCATATCTCAGCAACCGTTTGTCTTATATTCATCAAACTAGCTATGAATCACAGACTTTAGAAATGCTTGATCGCCATCAAACTTGATCAGTATAAGCTCCTATAGGCCCCCAAAAACTAGTAAAAATATCTAACCCTGACCTTAACCCTGAACCTCACCCTATCCCTGATCCGCACCAGAACCCAGATCCTGACCCTAATCATAACCTTGCACAGTAACCTACAGATTTTTGGGTGCCACCACCCGCCCCCTCCACCCCGTTCTGAAAAGTGCTACATTTTCTCTTTCATTGAGTCCATGGTATGGTCCCTTTTATTTCCCCCACTCCCCATACACATATTTACATAATACATAGAGATTCTATATTATAGGGACCAGAGGAGATAAGCAATTGCAGTAGACCAGTGCAATTAAGGGTTTATAACCAACCCAAGCATAGATACTCTGAAACCTAACCTAGCCAGTACCGCTGCTCTAGCCTTCAAGACCCTAGGAAACTACTTCTCTATCATAATCTCTGAACTAAGGAACTACTCATTGTTTTTTTAAGTTAGAAAGGGATACATTAAATTAGAATTATTCTGCCTATTGCTGTTTTTAACTTGTGTCCCCCTCCTTTTTAATCTTAGGTTGTCAGGGGTCCAAGCAATTAAGCTGTGGAACCCTATTGTAATTGTTAGTTTTTTTATTAGGGGTCCAAGCAGTGGAGCTGATTTAATTATTCAATTTAATTATTCAATCATAGGCTCTTAAGTATCTCCTTATTTAAAACCAAACAGTGATGTTTTTTTGGTCAGGCAGCGTAGGCTGTTGGAAGTTTGGGGTAGCTTCAGTGTAAGATGAAGTAGCAGTATGAGGCACTCGAAAGTAAAAAACGCCTCGGCCTGGTTTCACATTTGAGACTTGTCTGGCATGAAATAGACAAAGTACCAGCATACCTTGAAGAGGGTGCAATGACATGAGAAGTGGAGTTATATGCATCTGATATTATTGCATTCCTAACAGGTTAATGAGCTGATGACAACGCTGCACATTAACAAAATGAATAGGCTATTGATTGTTTCCCGGGGCTGTGCTAATGATCTGTTACTATTGAAGTAATTGTTGGAGAAGAGTAAGTTCTTGTTTGGTCCCTTAATAAGGCCTATATATAAGCAGCCCAAAAGCCTAAATGATTTTCAAGTTTAGGTTTACCATGCTGATTCAATGCTAGCATTTATACAGCCTATTTTCTTAGGGTTGAGTGTTTTGTTTTTCTCCCCGGTTTTAAAATGTGGTTGAATGTGGATGATAGACTATTAAAAGCATGCATGTTCCTAAAAGAAATTAGGCCAATAGATAAACTAATGTTTGAGCGGTCCTGAGAAATTGACTGTAAGGACAACTTCATAGTGAGGTGAAGTAGCAGTAGTAGGCACTCTAGAGTCAAATTGGCCTACTGCAATTGCCTATCTCCTCTGTTCCCTATAATATAGAATCTCTATGTATTATGTATGTGTGTGTGTGGGGGGGTGGGTGGGGGGGAGGGAGGGAGGGAAACAAAGGGGACCAAACCATGGATTCAATGTAAGAGACAATTTTGTGCAAAAATCTGTATGTCACTGTGCGAGAATGTACTGATGAGAGGGATGATCCGAGTGTGATTAGGATCAGAGTCGGAGTAAGTGATGGGATGAAGGTTATGATTAGGGTCAGGATCCAGGTTCTGGTGAGGATCAGGGATACGGTGAGGTTCAGGGTTAAGGTCAAGGTTAGAGTTGGGATCAGGGTTAAAGCCAAGGTTAGGGTCAGGATCAAGGTTAAGATTAGTGCCATGGCTGGTCATCTTGAACACCTACTAAAGGACTGATTCAGTAATCTTATCAAGTGTACGTATGAACTTCGTCCAAGTTATAGCTGTACTGTTCCCATTAACTGGAATCAAGTTGTTAAGCAAACCTGCATAATTTCCAATGTTCTACTTTCATGTGTTTCAGATTTAGGTTGTGAGCAACAAGCTACTATCAGTCCCGTTCTTTGTCACTGTGGAGTTTTTTCGCTTCCTGGGCACCATCATTGCCGAGGACCTCAAGTGTGAGCTGAACAACAGGCTCCGTCACCAAGTAGGATCAACAGAGGATGTACTTCCTATGCAGCTCAGGAACTACAACTTACCAAATACAATGGTTGTGCACTTCTACACTGACATCATATCTACACTCTCAGCACCTCCATCACCATCTGGTATGCTGCTGCTCCTGCCACTGCCAAGGATAAGGGCATACTGCAGTGTATCATTCGCTCTGCTGAGAAAGTGATTGGCTGCAACTTGACATCCCTCCAAGACCTGCACGCCTCCAGGGCCCTGAGGCAGGCAAGAAAGTTTGTGGCTGACCCCTCCCACCCTCGGCATAAATTCTTTGAATCACTGCCCTCCGGCAGGAGGCTGAGGTCCATCAGGACCAAAGTACAATTTCTTCCCGACTGCAGCTGGCCTCATCAACAAGACCCGAGTCCCTCACTGACACTGACGCCAAACTATCATATTCAACCTCATTCTTATTCTTTAAACACTTTTTCATATCTTCTATTGTTAATGTGTCACTTAATTGTACTGTATTTGGCACTTTTGGATTTGCCTGTTATTGTCCCTGCACTATATGTTTATTGGTATGCATCGTGAGACCAAAGCAAGTTCCTTGTATGTGAAAACCTACTTGGTAATGAATCTGTGTCTGATTCTGATTCTTTGTGGCATTGTGCTTTAAGTGATATAAGAGTTAATATTGTATTTATTATTAGAAACAGTATAACAAACCATAAAGTGATTATACAGATAAAAGAGATTATACAGTTGCTCTATGTTTCTAGACATTTATGGACCACATGCAATGGTCTGTGTCCAACACGTGCACATTTTGTGTAATTAGAATATGATACACACTTTGAAATACATTTGGTGACTGTAGGTCAAAGGTGTTCAAAGATATGGTTATTTCAAAATCTCAAGTTTAATGATGCACTGTAGCACCCCGCCAAAAATATTGGGGAATTTTCTTTGGTCTGATAAACATATAATGTGAGGACAAAAACAGGCAGTACAAAAGTCCAAATGTGATAAATACATGTACTCTTCAAGCATATAGCTACATTTGCGTTTCTGATGTCATTGCACCTCAACAAGGTAGGCTGTTACTTTCTCTATTTCATGTCAGACTGTTGTCAAATGCCAAGCAAGAGTCTGATGTTTAATTTCAGCGTGCACAGGCATCTTAGGACTGCCAGATATTGGAAAACATCATCACAAAATCAATGACACTCGCATGATCAACCGTGGTCGGAAAAGCTCTTAAAATTGTAGTTGGCTTCTCCAACTTCAACCAGTCACCATCATGTCAGTCACATTACCGTTTTTTTCAATTGCTTAGACACAATTCCTGGAACAACTCATTTTCTGTGTTTTTGACACAATTTTAAAAACGGACACACAACGATCTTACTTCTGGGTCCCAATTCAACCTTTGCCCTCAGACAACATACTCAAGCTGTCAAAAACACAGACCAATGTCTGTTTGTTACACACTGGAAGGATTAATTCGGAACACTGCTGACAAAATGTTTACAATAGGTTTTCAGAGAAATAATTTGTAACTTTGTAAAATCACAGCACTGACTATCTAGATAACACTTTCAGGAACACCCTTCGAAAGAAATTCAAAACAGTACTGTAATAAATTGCACTAGTGGATAAGGGAATACTACTGCATATGCTGTTTTAATCAAAAACCTGACCTTTGAACTGTCACACTGGCAAAACATATAAGAAATATAAGAAATAAAATACCCAATTCCCAAAAGATTTATTTCTAAGCGCAGCAAATGTACAGGTTACTCAGCATCAGTGATCTCATCATCTCATCTCAGGTCTGGATCAGGCCATAAAATCTCATCAACGTCACACATTGTTTACTCTTGCCAGGCAGTGTGGGGAAAATGCCCTTGTGTGCCTTAGAAAAACCTGGAAAGACTCCAGAAACATATCACCACAGGCGTCCACCATAGCTTCATTTAGGTTTTGCTGTGCATAAGGGTTGCAGTCACACACTCTCCGCCGCCTCATCCTCCTCTCTGTTGTCTTGTAACTTCAGCATTGTTAGGATCCATTGTTCCAAAGGACATGGTCATGCCATTAGGCCCTATTTATTGATCTTGCAATTCTGATTAGTTTGTTAACAATTTGAGGCTTAGTGTTGGCACCTGGAGAAAGGTGTGGTCTTTGAGTATAGGTTGTGATGACTTGAGTTAATTATATTGAGAGCATATGTTTGCTGAATGAATATATAGTACAATGAATGATTGATTTGTCCACTTTTGTGTAAGGTTTTGCAGAAAGAGTTTTGAATATTGAAACGTGGAATCAGGTGAATATATCAGGTGAATAATCAGGTGTTTACAGATATGGGAAAGATGTGTGTTTCTAGGAATGAACGGTATGGGTTTTTGTGCTACATTAACCAGTTTTTGTGTTTAAGCAATTGAGAAAAACTGTATTGACACCTTCAGAATATCGTATCACAGGCACGGGCCAGCATGTTCAGAGATTCATTAGAGCAGGCATCATTTCCACACCTACAACCAAAACCTGAGACATTAACACACACACTGCTGGAATTCTATTATTAGAGTGGCAAAAGCAGTAAGTCTGACCATTCATACATTATTTGCATATCATTTCAATAATCAATATAAATTATAAGAATATAGGGATCAAATTTTTTCTTCTAATGAATGTGAAAATGTATTAGTTAATTGATAACCACAGAACCTGCTATTGTAATTACAGATAGAAATTCAAATTAGATCAAAATTCTACCATGTTCTTTCGTAAAAACCAAACAAATTCATTTCCTTGTATCTTAGTATACAATAACTTATAAAAACATCACCAATATGCATTTCAATGCATAGTAAAAACCTTTATTGACACATATGAAACGCATAAGAGAGACAAGGTATACGACACCACAAGTCCAAGTGATTTATTGCTTTGACCTTTGACCTTTTGGCAGCTGCATCTATGTGAAAGGATTATGAAAATGATTTTTTGATGGTTGTTAATTTATGACCGGATGGTAGCAGTTGTTTTTTCCGGGGGTACATGTCCGGTTAGAGAGGGAGGGGTAGAGCAGATGATTCTGTGGGATGAGAGGGGGAGGTCAAAAGGATTATGAAAAATTATTTTTTTAATGGTTGTTAATTTATGTCCGGGGTGGTAAAAGTTGTTTTTTCCAGGGGTTCATGTTCGGTTAGGGAGGGAGGGGTAGAGCAGGTGATTCCGTGGTATGAGAGGGGAGGTCAAAGGGATTATGAAAAATTAGTAAAAATGTATGACCGGACATTCATGTCCGGGGTGGTAATTTTCGGACAGTTGTTTTTCTGGGGCTTCACGTCCGGTTGGGTGGGGGTGGTTAATAAAAGTGTTTTATGGTTATGTTCTTCTATGTTAGTCTTGAGATGAAAGATGGAGAGGAGCAGAGCAAGGGGGGATGAGCAGATGTTTCCGGGGCTTCGTTCTCTGGGAGGAGAGGGTGAGCAACTGGGGTGTTGGGTTTCTTGAGATGTTAGCTTAGGGAGAGGAGCAGAGCAAGGGGCTTGAGAAGGAGCTGTTTTTCACTGAGTCACAAATAAATAAGAGGCAGGCTTCCTCCTGGTTTGGAGTTTAATTCGTTCTTTAGTCTGTATAAGACTCAATAATGGCGTTGGTGCTTAGAGATATTATCCTGCATCTAAACTGAAGCTGTACAGTTTAGTTCATATGTTTAAGCTACCTCTCACATTAGGAAGTTATTTGTTTTCAGGTGACTCACTCCACCGCAAAATCTACCAAGCACTTGGTTTTATCATCTGCCTCCTATTGTCAGATGTACTTATAATTAATAGATTTTTACTGATGTCATAGCTCCGCCATCTTGCAATTGATCTCTTATTCCTTCGAACCCTATAGGGAGGCACATATGAGACTTGTACACCGACAGTCGGGTGAATCCGCCTATGGGTTGATTGAAAATAATTCTAATAGTGGTCATTGGAGTTAGCATAAAGGGCTAACTTTGTCAAGCCATAGTTCAGGCGATTTTTGACATAGCAACTAGTTTCATGACTAGCCCTGTTTTGACTTGTGGCCTAGAGGCTGTATGAAGCAAGATGGAAACACCATCTTTTTTATATTAGCTAAACCTATTGCATTCTAAAACACCCCTGGTAGAGAAAATGGGGGCACCTGTCTAACACAGCAGGTATTTGGAGTCTGTACACCTACAACAATTATTTGTTTTCAGGGGACTCACAGTACCAGAAAATTTACCATGCACTTGATTAGTAGAAACATGCAACAGAGTCAGCACTCTGCCATGTTTGAGAAGACATGAAGCAGCAAAGCACACCAAACGCAATGGTCTTTCTTTCTATGGTTGGCACCAAAAAAACGACCATAATCCCCAAAAAACATTCAAGAGTGTACCAATATCCATAACTTACAAGATGGCACAAAAAAACAAAGCTTTTTAACCTTCTTATCAATTACAATAACCATAAACATGAACAAATTGAACAGCTGCAATGCAAGCAGGGATATTGGTAACAAAAACAAGATATTCATTATTCACACAGTTTATTCATTTTCAGGCAACTCATGCCACCCCAAACTCCACCAAGCACATGGTTAGCAGAAACATGTAAACAGTGTTGCCAACTTCTGAGTAAGGAAAGTAGCTATTGGCTATCCTAAAAGTCGCTAGAAATTGCTAAATGACATCATCACCTAATTAGTATAATTGGCCATGTGCATGTAATTGTGACCGAAGCTGTAGAAGAGGGGAATAATGTCGTGGGAGAGACAAAAAGTGAGAAAAGACCATAAATATGTTTAGAACTACAAATGAACTTTCTTCTGTCGATTCTTGTTTTTATTTTTAATGTCACAATTCCTGGACAGTGGACAAGGTAAGTGATTGAGGCTGAGTGAGTCAAATGCAGTGATTTATTTTTGTGCAGTGATTTATTTTAGACAAAGAACATTTTACATTTACAACCCACCCTGAATGTGAGCCAGGGCGGGATCAGCCAGTGGCAGCTTCCCGCATGTGGGATTCATTTGCAGTCTCTGGACACAGAGGGGTGAACATCTCCTGGGTCCCATGGTCTAGGGTGCAGAGCCCTAGTGGTCTGATAGTTCAGTGGCATCACCCTTTCCCTTGTACAGGAGGGTTATTGCACTCTCCCTCATGGAGGGTGCCAATTTACCCTCCTTGTACATACTATTGTGGAACGCCCCCAGGCCGACTTTTAGGTGTTCCCAGAATGTTCTATAAAACTCAGCAGGGAGCCCATCGGGACCCGGTGTCTTACCCGTACTTAAGGATCGCATAGCCTGGGTGAGTTCCTCCAGCGACAGGTCTCCCTCCTTCTCCTCATCTGGTATTGGGGTAATGTGTTTAAGAAGTCCGTCAATCAGGTCATTGTCTGTGGTCTTAGTCATGTACCGATTGGGGTAAAAGTCTGTGATGATGCCTGTATAATACGTTCATCAATTTGTAGTGTCTGGATGTGGTCCTTCAGTGAGTCTATGGTTTGTTTTTTACGTCTGATGTGTTGGAAAAAATATTTTGTGCATTTCTCGTTTTCTTCTAGGTGCTTCATTTTGCTTGTGTGTTTAATTTTTTGCTGTTCCTGCCTGTGTAAGGGTGCCAGTTGTTCCTTCTTGCCTTTTGCTATTGTTTTGCCTGCTTTTATGTAAAAGTGTTTGGTTCTCTCCTTGACCATCTCCCACCAATCAATGGGGGAGTCAAATAGGTCAAGGAGAGAAGTCCAATTTTCCAAATGTGTGATATATTGCTTGTTGAGCCTGTCAGTCAGTAGAGTGGTGTTTAATTTCCAGAGTCCCTTTCCTCTGTTTGTCTGTCTGTCTGTCTGTCTGTCTGGGAGATATACAGTCGTGGTGTGTTGTCTGTGGTCTGAAAAGAAAGTGGCTGCTGATGTGGTATTTACTGCTGTGAGGTTTTGGTCTAGGAGGAGAAGGTCAATCCTGGAAAAGGACTGACCGTCGGAATTCACCCAGGTGTAGCAGGGTACCAGGTCCCTGCCTAGATCTTATAGTTAATATTTGTCGATAATGGCTATGAGCTTGGGTGTCCTGGGGAGGGATGGAAAAACCTCAGAGTGAGCAGGAGCAAGGCCGGGAGACCCAAGGGCCTCGGACGACACTTCCCTGTGCTCCTCTCGCTCCTGGTGTTAGCGGGGGTTCTTGAGTCCCTCTCGAGGATCGCCCTTCATTTCCTCCTGGCCCATCTACCGTTCAAGGTGAGGGAGATCTGGAGCTTGTCCGTGGACAAGAGGTTCTGGGGGTTGCGGTGCTGAGCCTTTCCCTTGGTCCTTCTTTGTCTGGGCTGTTCCGTGGACTGGGGATTCTAGGAAGGCCACGGTCAGGCCACTGTCACCTCTCTGTTCTCCTCAGTCCTTCTTTAACCAGTCTTATCCATGGACTGGGGAAATTAGATTTGTCACTAGTTGCTTGTTTTGAAAAAGAGCCACTAGAGGGGTCTAAATACTTGCTAAATATGGCAACAAAGCACATTGCATGTGAAGAACAGAGGTCCATAAATCCTGAATAGATGCGAAGTAGCAAAGCACACCAAACAGAATGGTCTTCCTTTCTATGGTTGGCACCCAAAAACGACCATAATCCCCAAAAAACATTCAAGAGTACACCACTGTACATAAACTACAAGATGGCACAAAAAACAAAGCTCTGTAACCTTCTCATCAATTACAACAAACATAAACATGAAGAAATTGAACAGCTGCAAAGCACGCTGGGATGTCATTAATGAAAACAAGGACACTCCTTATCTATACAGATAATTTGTTTTTAGGTGACTCACACCACCCCCAAAATCTACCAAGCACATGATAAGCAGAATCATGTAATGGTGGATGTCCACTGTTCCTGCGTGAATACGCCTGCAAATGCGCTGCCTTGCTCCAGATGGCTGCTTATGGGCGTATCTGCTATGGGTGTTTGTTTTTCGGCGGGGGAGGGCTGTGTTGACATCCCTTAGTGAACCTTTTTCAATTTAACATGAAACCAACCAAAATTATTTTTCTCACTCATGGGCAAAATAAAAACACACGTTATAATGAGCACTATGCTTGCAGGCAAAGTATTTCTGTGGTGCTGCCATATAAAACAAACAACTCAATACTACATAAACACAGCACATTTAACAACACAGAGCTAAAAACTGACCTGAGTCACCAACAATTTCCACCATCCTCCAATCCTTATTGCGCTTATTCCCCACTATAATTCGCTTTTCCTCCAGTTGGTAGCAGAACGTTTCACATGGAGCAAAAATATTTCACATGTGCCGTTGCAATACAACAATGGAGCAACAAGGAAGACCATCTCATTTATGAAAGACTCTACTTTCATTGGACAAACTCCTGGCATTAGCTGGATTCCTTTACAGAATATTGACCATGGCCTAACTTCTTGACGCACCAGAACAGCTCAAACAGCCACACTACCTTCTGGAGAGGGTTTGCACAACCATCAACAACACCTTCCCACTACTCATAGAAAATGAATTCTAACCATCTGAGGCAGCAGGCGCACCAGACCAGTAGACATCCACCATAAGAATCAGAATTCCGAACACTTTAAACAACGTGAAGCAGCAAAACACACCAAACAGAATGGTCTTCTTTTCTATGGTTGGCACCCAAAAATGACCACAATCCCTAAAAAACATTCAAGAGTGTACCGCTTACAAGATGGCACAAAAAAGAAAGTTCTGTATCCTTCTTATCAATTACAACAAACATAAACATGAACAAATTGAACAGACACAAAGCATGCTTGGATATCGATAATGAAAATGAAATATTCCTTATTTATACTGTTTATTTTTGTAAACAGCGAATCTTTCTGAAATACAGAAAATTACATGTGAAAGTCGCTTTTAACAGCCTGTAATGGAGACATGTATAAGACACGTATGCCGCTGGCCAGGTCAGTCAGAGTTACTGTTGAGTAGAAAATAATTTTTATAGGTTTCATGAAATTTCCACTGTAAAGAAAAATCCAAGATGGCGGACATGATAGGTTCTTGGGGCAATTTTGTATCTTCTGGGGAATGAGGCATGAACACAAAAATCAGCATTCTAGGTCAATCTGGGTGGAAATGTGGGAAAATATTATTAGGGCATGGCCTATGGCGCCCTCTGTGGAGGAATCAGGCCGGGTGTCTTTGTAGTAGGTATACCTCTTCTATATTTTACAGACAGCATAGAAGTTGGTTACTTCATTGTATCACCTATTTTCTATTGTCCATTTTACTTACATTAAGCAACTTTTTACTGACTTCATTGTTCCACCATCTTGCAACATATCTCAAATTTCTTATCCTATGTACCGACAGTCAGGTCAATCGAAGTAGTGGTCGATTTAATGTTCATTTCTATAGTGGTCATTAGCATTAGTGTAAAGGGCTAACTTTGTGAAGTCATAAATCAGTCGATTTTTTACATATTGTCTAGTTATTATGAGTTCTGTTCAGAAGTATAGCCTAGAGAGTAATCCGATGCATGGTTCAGGAGAAGATTTTTTTTTAAGTATATATTAGCATTAGATTGTGTCGAAAATGATCAGAATTCTGTTGGCTGCTGTTTCGCCGTCTTTTGAGATATGGTCAAACTAATGCACACAATGACACATATGGGTAGTATCAGCATGCACAATTACTATGAAGTGCATAGGTTATTGCTCCGTAATGGTATGCTCACATGAACATTGCGCATACTTTTTTAAATATTAACCATTTTGTCCACCATCTTGCAATGTATCTCTTATTCCTTATGACCCTATAGGGAGGCATGTTATAGGGTGCCATGTATGAGACACCTGTATGCCAAAAGGCAGGTCAATTTGACTTATTGTTGATTTTAAGTTAATTTTTATAGGTTTTGCCAAATTTCCACTCTACAGAAAAATCTACTGCAGAACCCATAATAATAATACTAACAATAACAATAGGGTTTCTCTTACCGGAGAACCCCTAATAATAATAATACTAACAATAACAATAGGGTTTCTCCTACCGGAGAACCCCTAATAATAATACTAACAATAGGGATTCTCCTACTGGAGAACCCCTAACAATAATAATAATAATAACAATAGGGTTTCTCCTACCGAAGAACCCCTAATAATAATAATAACAATAACAATAGGGTTTCTCCTACCTAAGAACCCCTAATAATAATAATAATAATAATAATAATAATACTAACAATAACAATAGGGTTTCTCCTACTGGAGAACCCCTAATAATAATAATAATAATACTAACAATAACAATAGGGTTTGTCCTTCGGAGAACCCCTAATAATAATACTTACAATAACAATAGGGTTTCTCCTACTGGAGAACCCCTAATAATACTAATAATAATACTAACAATAACAATAGGTTTTGTCCTACCGGAGAACCACTAATAATACTAACAATAACAATAGGGTTTCTCCTTCGGAGAACCCCTAATAACAATAATACTAACAATAACAATAGGGTTTCTCCTACCGGAGAACCCCTTATAATAACCAACGGTAACAATAACAATAGTGTTTCACCATTGAACTGCTGAAACACTAATAATGCTAACAAACACAATAGGATTTCACCAGTGAACTGCTGAAACCCTAATAATAATAATAATGCACCAGAAAAAACACAATAGGGTTTCACCACTGAACTGCTGAAACCCTAATTAAATTGGAACATATGAAGAAATAAACACCACCCTGGTTTTTAGATCTTAGTTTAAACTCCACTCCAGTAGATGGTAGTAACTCACCAAATTTTTTTTCTAAAGTTAAGAAGAAGAAATGTTGGACTAGTGCAAGGCATATCTCATGCCTATTGTATATATTTTTTTCAGTAAAAGCATCTTGTGCATGAGTATAGTGGTAAGCATATTTAGCTTTGTTTTATACTCAGCAGTTTTTCTACTTACCATGTCTACCAACGTTGATTGTGGAAAGGAAAGGCTTGTGTCTGTTGATTTCGAGATATTCGGGAATGTCCAGGGTAGGTAGGCTAGTCTATGCATGTTCAGCTGTCTGCCTTGGGTATCTGAGCCTGCAATGTCGACTCATACATGGCATGCTGGCAGAATTAGAGTTTCTGAGTAGTCTTGTTTGGTTAAAATGTTCACTGGGAAATAAAAATATAGCATGCTATTTATATTTTCAAATGTCATAATTTCCCCCTTTTTTATGGAGCAAGTTTGCTCCATAATAATTAATTATCTCACATTTGAGTCATTATATCTTTTTGATAAGCTGAGTGCAAGATATCAAATATAAAACACTACTCTATCTAAAAACAATGTCTATACTATAAATGATAATCCCAAAATAACATTATAAATGCAAAAAATTCTTTCCTTGGTCTTTTTTTGGCACTGAGCCGAGTAAGTGGACTACTGGGCTAAAGCTCAGTCTAATTTAGGGATGTATTAATGCTGGGTTTGTTGTGAAAAAATTTGACTGTTGCATTCTTCTTGCACATTTGCAATGTAAAACACATACAAATGTGTGTCAGAAGAGAGCACTCTAAGTGTATTTTGTAGTCTTTCAAATAAACTGGGGTGATTCGAAAATAGAGGTTTTGCGGATTCCGAAACCTTTCTTGCATCCAAGGAATTAACATCAATTTGCATTGGAGTTGTGCCATTACCCAAATTAGAAACCCAGGGGTCCTTTGGATTTGTGTCAGGTGCTAGTCTTTCTGAGCATACCAGGTTGTAATTCTATGATATGATGAATTGATGAATCACCCTATGTTAAATTTAATTTCTCTTTTGTTCTTTCAGGTGTTTGCTTCAGAATGGTAAGCAACCTAACAATTATTACGCAAAATTCTTGAAATATACAAAATACATTGTATTCTAAAACCTATAGCATTCCATTTGACCTGTTAGAATTTCCCCCTCTTATCAAAATTTCTTCTTTTTAAATTGTTTCCACATTAACCCAGTTCCCAACTTTTCCTCTTGGTCTTGTGCTTCTCAGTACACAGAAGATGAAGGAAAGAAGCTGGGTGTTAGTGGATGGGTAAAGAACACAAGGCAAGGAACAGTTGTTGGCCAGGTTCAGGGGCCCTACAGCAAGGTCAATGAAATGTAAGTACACTCTGAGATTAGGCATAACATTAGAGAGGTTGAAATCATGCAAAAGGATCACCAATCCAATCAGTGATGTCACAGCTACTGTGACATCATTACACTTCTGAATGAAGGAAAGACAATGGCTGGACTCTAATTGCAGCCCTTAACCACACCACTTTCCACATTGAAACCAGATGTTTTAATTTCCATCATAAGTGCAGGTTGAATTTACAGACGCTGACCCTCAGCCTTTGATTTAGATAGAGGGGACAAGTGAACAATAATTCTCACTTGCAGGGTTGATATCACCCACAATTAAATTTAAACTGAAACACTAATAATAACCAACAGTAACAATAACAATAGTAACAGACACAAACCTCATTGGTCATATTTGTTTGTAGCTAGTAAGTAAATAAGGTTTGTAGATAGTTAGTAAACTTCATAGTGAGTTATCGAACTGCAATCATCACTCTCCCATGCATTGGCAAATGCACTTGCAAGTATACTCAGATCTGACAATTTAAAATGTAATTGAAGCGCTGAGGGTGTATAATTTAGGGGCTGTCTAATTTGTGATTAGAGTCCAGTCAGCTATTTAACTGTGCTGTGCTATGATTGATATATGTTGATATACAGCTCTGGAAAAAATTAAGAGACCACTGCACCTTTTTCTTTCCTTTCCAAAAAAGTCGAAAAGGAAGGTTTTGAGTGAGGAACAGAAGGGTTCAAATTAAGAGACCACTGTAAATTGAATGCTTCTGTTCCTCACTCAAAACTTTCCTTTTCAACTTTTTTGGAAAGGAAAGAAAAAGGTGCAGTGGTCTCTTAATTTTTTCTGGAGCTGTATGTTGAGAATGCAATACATTGCTTTGCCAGTAGGTGTCATCATAATGCCAGACTATTACCTTATGGAATACTCTAGAAAAGAGCTCTCCATGCCTAGTCACAGGCTTTGGCCTGATTCCTAGTGGGTGCACTCACACATCCCCTAATGGATTTACAGTTTTTTGTGATTGCTTGAGCACTTTTGTCCATGCAGAATTCACGTTTTCACACATTTAGTACACAGGTCCATAGGAAAAACACTTCCTGTCAAAATGAAATTTCGGTCAAAAATTTGCAAAATGCACAGACACCCAAAACATTAAATACATGACACTATAGTACTTGCATCAAATAATACAACTTATGTCATAAGTTATTCCAATCAATCATTACGCAATGGTACAACTAATCTGAATCTGTTTGGATGAGACTGTAAATCAAGTCTCCAAAATTACAAAATGCTTACATGTCTTGATTAGTAAGGCTTTGTGTCTGACAAGAATTTCATATAGCTTTTTGGCATTAAGGTGATGTCTAATTGTAGATATAAACAACTTCTGCATTTCTCTGTAATCCCTGAATTATTTTGATACACTATATTTTGATTACACTATTTCCATCTGTAAATGTCCTGTAGATAGTTTGTTGATATTACTATTTATTGATAAGCAACTGCTTGCTAAGGTTATAGTTAGGTTTAGAAGAAGGTTTAGGGTATGGGTTAAGGTTAGGATGAAGGTCAAGGTTAGGGTTAGTGTTGGTAGATAGTTAAAACGTTACCGATAATCAGTAGATAATCTGTAGAGCATCAAAAGAGATACTTTTTGGACTCTCAAAATAAAGTGTTGGCAAGTGTTAAATTGATATTTGGTCCAAATGAATGCCAGATGGGGTGAAGCCTCTGACCTTACCCATGTTGATAAAGGAATAAGGGAGTTTGGCGTGTTATTCACCTAATACAAAATCATGGATGACCACTTAAGAGTATCTAATGTTACTGAAAAAATCTATATGAATGGGAAAATACACTACTGTTCAAAAGTTTGGGGTCACTTAGAAATTTCCTTGTTTTTTGAAAGAAAAACACATTTTTGACCATTACAATAATATCAAAGTTATCAGAAATACAGTGTAGACAGTGTTAATGTTGTAATTAACTATTGTAGCGAAACGGATGATTTTCAGTGGTATATCTGCATAGGTGTACAGAGGCCCATTATCAGCAACTCCTATGTTTCAATGGCATGTTGTGGTTGCTAATCCACGTTTAGCATTTTAAAAGAATTGATAATTACAAAACCCTTTTGCAATTATGTTAGCACTGCTGAAAACTGTTATGCTGATTAAAGAAGCAATAAAAACGTCATTTTTTAGACTAGAGCAAAGGCCTTAAATCCACAACATGCTCTTCATCCAGGGGCGCTGCAATGTGTGGTTGAGTAAGAAGCAAATGCCAAATTTCTGTGATTTGCTGTGAAATATGGACAACTTTGTATTATGAAATGTGACTTATGCCTTCCTGGGTATGTACTGTAAACATGGCCAGAAATGCAATTATTTATGCATTTGTCATGTTTACATATTAGTATGTGTTGGGTTTAATAAGGTTTGATATTCCTTCAGGTTCGGAAAGGTCAAAAAGTATAAGCTGTTTTTTCAATAAAAAAAGATGAATGGAACAAAGTACAAACAGATCCTTGATGCAAACCTGCTCCAGGACAATGACCCTAAGCACACAGCCAAGACAGTGCAGAAGTGGCTCCAGGAAAAGTCTGTGAATGTCCTTGAGTGGCTTGAATATCTCTGGAGACTGAAAATGCCTGTGAAGCAACATTCACCATCTAACCAGTTAGAGCTTGAGAGGATCTGCAGAGGAGATTGGGAGAAACTCCCCAAATACAGTACAGGTGTGCTGAACTTGTAGTCATACCAAAGAAGACATTAGTTTAGATTTAACTTTATTGTCATTGAACAATACAACAAAATGCAGTTAGCATCTAACCAGAAGTGCAAATAGAAGGGGGCAGAAAATGTACAAGTATTTAGAATAATGTTACAAGTGGGATACACAGTTGTGCTCAAACTGTGGAGATTTGGAGAATTGATAATATATGTACCATTCGTAAAGAAAACATGAGTGAGCAGGCAAAACACGTCTTTAATGTCTTATACACATGTCTTTAATGTCTTATTCACATTCAACTGTAGGTCATAACAGAATGGCACAATCTTAAAACAAAACATGGTAACAAAAAAAAAAAAAATGAACTGACCCCTGTTCAATAGTCTGCATACCCTTAGATCTTAATACTGTGTATTGCCCCATTTAGCATCAATAACAGTGTGCAGTCTTATGTAATATTTGTCTATGAGGCCCCGAATTCTTGCAGGTGGTATGCTGCCCATTCGTCTTGGCAAAATGCCCATTCGTCTTGCATGCCAAGTCATGCAAAGCCTTTGGTTGTCTTGCAAGAACCGCACGTTTGAGATCTCCCCAGAGTGGCACAATGATATTAAGGTCAGGAGACTTGCTTAGGTTAGGTGCTTAGGGTCATTATCGTGCCTGAAAGTCCAAGAGCGTCCCATGAGCAGCTTTCGTGCAGAAGAATGCAAATTGTCTGCCAGTATTTTCTGATAACATGCTGCATTCATCTTGCCATCATTTTTCACAAGATTCCCTGTGCCTTTAGAGCTCACACACCCCCAAAACATCAGTGAGCCACCACCATGCTTCACAGTGGGGATGGTATTCTGTTCACTATAGACCTTGTTGACTCCTCCAAACATAGCACTTATGGTTGTGACCATAAAGCTCTATTTTGGTCTCGTTACTCCAAATTACAGTGTGCCAGAGGCTGTGAGGCCTCAAGGTGTTGTTGAACAGTACTGACTGGCATTTGCAAGGCTTTGGATATCATTTTATATCCTTTTCCATCTTTATAAAGTTCCATTACCTTGTTACGCAGGTCTTTTGGGAGTTCTTTTCTGCTCTCCATGGCTCAGTATCTAGCCTACTCAGTGCATCCACTTGTGAGCTAATAAACTCATTGACTATTTATACACCATCACTAATTGCAAATTAAAAAGCCACAGGTGTGGGAAATTCACCTTTAATCGCCACTTTCACCTGTGTGTGTCACCTTGTGTGCCTGTAACTAGGCCAATCATTCAAGGGTATGTAAACTTTTGATCAGGGCCATTTTGGTGATTTCTGTTATCATTATGATTTAAAAAGGAGCCAAACAACTGTAATAATAAATGGCTTCATATGATCACTATCCTTAAATAAAAGTTTTTTTGCATGATCAGTCATTTTCAAAATCAATGCCAAAATTTCACAATTTCTGCCAGGGTATGCAAACTTATGAGCACAACTGTATAGATGTGCAATGAAGGCAAATGCAAGTAAAAATGACAATTCTAAATGTGCAAAGAAGGCAAATCGAAGGTGCATGTGCAACTGAAATGCAGGGATAGCAGCAATGAGGTTCCAGAAGAATGTGTACATATAGCAACTGAAAATGCCCTTATGAGACTGCAAAACAGTGTCAGAGTCCAGTGTCAGAGTCCAGAAGTACAAGGAGAGTAGTGCAACAAGGTCCCTGAGAGGCAGTATTAAGCGGTGGGTGGGTGGGTGGGTATGGTTAGTGTTGGGTACAGATTTCAGCAGGGTTACAGTAGCTGGGAAGAAACAGTTCCTGAGCCTGCCGGTGCGGGAACGAAGAGACTTGTACCGCCTGCCTGATGTTAAGAGGGCAAACAGTTTGTGGCAGAGTCCTTGATAATGCTGTGCACCCTGTGCAGACATCGCTTGGTCAGTGATGGTTGGGTGTTGGGCACCAGTGATTTGCTGGGCGGTTTTCACCACCCATTGCAGGGCCTTCCAGTCGGCCATGGAGCATCCGCCAAACCACACTGTGGCGCAGTTCGTCAGAATGCTCTCGATTGTGCAGTGGTAAAAGTTCACAAGGATCTTGGAAGACAGACGGGCCTTTTTCAGCCACCTCAAAAATTACAGGCGCTGCTGCACCTTTTTGACCAGGGTTGAGGTGTTGAGGGTCCAGGAGAGGTCTTGGAGATGTAGACAAGAATTTGAAGCTGTGCACACGCCCCATCTCAGTGCCATCAATGAGAACTGGGGCGCACCATGCCGCCAGGCACTTGACCTCCTCCTTGTAGGCTGACTCGTCATTGCCACTGATCAGGCCTACCACCGTGGTGTCGTCTGTGAACTTGACGATGGTGTTGGAACTGTGTACAAGAACGCAGTTGTAGGTGAAGAGGGAGTGTAGTCTATATAGAAGATTTGAGGCTATAATCGCTGCCAAAGGTGTGTGAACAAAGTTCTGAGTAAAAGGGTCTAAATACTTATGTATATGGAATTTTTGTGTTTGTTTTTTTATAACTATTTTTATTTTATTATTATTGGGTATTGTGTGTAGATTGATGACGAACAAATCAATTTAATCAATTTTAATCAGTTTTACAATAATGCTGTAACATAACAAAACATGTTTTTTTTCACCTTGAAAAAAGTGATTGACTGCTAGCACTTGTCAAATAAGAAATAGAATAATGGACCATCCCTGGATATAATGCATTTAGTGACCTCTTGATTCATTAGAATACAGCATTAGGGATTTAGCAAAAGGATGGAGAATGAAGCAGAGTGGAAATCATCTGATCTGATCTACAAAGAATAATTGAGTCCATTGTGTTTGTTATTATGCTGGTGAAGTAAAATATCAAAAATATTGTCAATAAATGGCAACAAAAACTTGTTTTGTCTGTCATGACAGCAGATCTGTACCCAATAGATTATGAAATACTATACCTTGCCCTATATTATGTTAATCCAGTTAAATGGAATTTAAACTAAAAGTAATTTTAGTTTCTCTGTAGAATGCATTTTGAATGCAAGTTTGTAAAACTGTGGGCTCTTCCTTTGTAGGAAGGTGTGGCTGAGTAAGGTGGGTAGTCCTAGTTCACGCATTGATCGTGCAGAGTTCTCCAGTGAGAAGGACATCCCCAAACTGGAAATCCATGGATTTGTTACACGGTACTGATCGTCAGAGCAGCACAGCGGCAGCAACTAAACCTACCGAAGATTACCCCCAAAAAGCCAATTACAGTTTAACACACTTTGTTTGTTCTGCTATATTTACTTCACAATCTTCACAATCTAAAATATCCATCTAAACTCTGTTTTGCCATTTTGTTTATAGAACAGTGAAAGTACAGTACTTTTCTTTTGCAGTACATTGGCTTGTGAGCAAGTTAATATTGTGATATTTAAATCATATTAAATTAACTGATAAGTGTGTTCAAAGAACATCACATTTTTGGTTTATTTTGATTTGATAATCTGTTCATGTCTGAAAGAGTAATAGATGATACCCATTCATTTTGCAATTCAATTGTATGTTCTCATATAAACAAAAATCTTTACTATGAGTAGTTCGCTAAATTCAACTTTTTAATTTGCACTGAATTGCATAGGATAATTAGTATCTAAATGTCTTTTTTAATAACAACGATAGTCAAATAAAATAAATGAGTGAAACCCCTGGGTAAGCCTTTTCATTTATTTTAAATTGTTTGTTTTCAATAGATTTTCTGAACTTGATCATATCTAGAATAACTTTCATGCAAGTTCACCACACCTATTTCCATCCAAATAACAACACATCAAAGCTATGAGGATGTTAATTCATCACACTGAAAGCTTGGCTATTTTTCAAAATATAAAGCATCACCTGAAGGGAAAAATCAACCAATCAGTGTGGTGTTTTGCCCTTGTTGCAAATGCTATCATGGCAAGGATAGTACCCCTTTGTGCACTGTGCACATCCCTTAGGTGGTTGTCTAGGCAGAAACTGTCATAGTGTCTTCTGGCATTTGAGTATTTGTTTTTATGTTATTGTATTTTTATATTTTTTTATTTTATTTTTCTTTGTAAAGAACATTGAATTGCTTCGATGTATGAATTGTGCTATGTAAATAAACTTGCTTTCTTGCTTGCTTAACACCAAAGTGTGAACTGAAATCAGGGTCAGGCTTTCAAATTCAAATAAAATAGAGTAAAAACCAAGCAGTATTGTTATATCAATATACCAAATAATAGTTTACAGTGCCTTTGGAAAATATTCAGACCCCTTCTGTTTCAACACTTTTTGTTGTGTAACAGACTGAATTTATAATTGATTACATTTATTTTTTATTTACCACATGATTACAAAGCAATGTTTGCCAATTAATTGAACATAAAAAACTGAAATATTTGAAGCATTCAGACCCTTTATTCAGAACTTTGTAGAGGTGCCTTGGGCATCCATCAAAGATTCAAGTCGTCTTGGGTATGCCTCCACCAGCTTTTCCCATCTGGATTTGGACAGTTTCTCACATTCTGCCATGTAGATCCTCTCAAGCTCTGTCAAATTGGTTGGGGAGCATCAGTGAACATTTATCTTGAGGTCTACACACAGAACCAAGTTTTTCTCACTTGTATCTTGTCTGTTATTGTTTTAGATTCTATTCCTTTGTAACTGTTTGTTCTGTTCATGTCTTGTTCTGTTTTAGTTTTGTTAGATCTTAGTTCTTCTATTAAGTCCTCTGGTTTGCCTATGCCTGTGTCCTGCCAGCAACGTTACACCACTAATCAACAATAAAAAGTTAATAATGTCAAAGTGAAAAATATACTCTAAATTCCAAATACAAAAGAGAATTGTCTGCATAAGTATTCACCCTGTTTGCAATGTCTCACCTGAATGAGTTGTGGAGCAATCAATTGGCTTTAGAAGTCACGTAATTAGTAATTAGTCACGTGACTGGAGTCCATATCTGTGCAATGAAGGTGTTTCAAATGATTTTAATGCACCTTTGCCTCACAGTGCATCTTGTCGGTCGGAGTCGGGGTTCACGGCCTCTTGTATATGGAATATTAAACATGTCAAAACTCTGTGTACTTGTGTCACAATTTGTGGTCGTATATTGAGGGCCGTGGTCGCAGGTCTGATGCTCAAATCTGTAATTACGTTTTGCAAGCTTGTACATTTATGTATGTGCTTGCAAGCTCATCTTTGCAGGTTTGTGCAAGCAATATTTGACAAGCTTGTACAATGAAGTTTGAATACATTTTACAAACACGCAATTTTGTAACCCAACATTTGTATGAATTCGGGTCAAACAGCAAGCATATTTTATTTTCAGATTTATAAAAAAGTTCTTGCTGTGAGGCTAAAATGCATGCGTGGATCAGCCTTTGCGCTCTCTGGGAATTCTGACATGTTAACGACAATGGAAACATCTATTACCAAAGATATTTTTGATCAAGCACATAGAGCACTACGCACATTTTTATGGAGGACCATACCTGCCAAAATTAGAAATAAATAAATAAAAGTATCAATAAATATATTTATACATAAAAATATTATAATAAATGTTTTAATCAATACTATTTTCCTATTTATTAAATTCCTTGATCATACATTTTTGTATTTATTTAATTTTATATTCATTTCCATAATCTTATATTTCTGTATTTATTTATTTCCGTATTCTTTTATTTCTGTATTTATTTATTTCTGTATTTCCTTGTCCTTAAGCTAATGAGGGGGCGGGACAAAAAATCAGACCACTGCGCCAAATACCCCTGTTTTGTACTCCTAGTTTACACCTCATCTTTACACCTCTTATGAATGTTGCCAATTCCAGGCCAGTCGTGAGAACTACAGTCTTTAATTTCTGTCGCATTTTCTTGTCTAATTTTTGACCTAATATCGACCTTAAGAAATGCCAGTCTATTGTTTGCTGTGGCAACTCAAAAACAAACACAAAGACAATGTTAAGCTTCATTTAACAAACCACATAAATTTCAGCTGTGTTTGAAAAAATGGGAAGTGATTTTCTTGTACCAAATTAAAAATTATGCATAATTATTTAGGATAAGGTGTTGGAGTGATGGCTGCTGGAAATGGGGCCTAAATTTGGTCTAAATTTGATCAAAAATGAATTTTTCAAATAGTATTAGTGCTATTTTTTATAACAGTAATGTCCTGACTTAACTTTGTGAACAGTTGAATGCCACTTTGGTGGATAAAAGTACCAGTTTCCTTTTGAAACAGCAAAATCTGTACATTATTACAAACTTTTGGCTGCCAATGTATATAAAATTATTTAACAAGGTAGCAAGAAAATGTTACCTATATTAATACAAATTTAAATAAATGTTAGGACACATTACTAAAAACAGTATTGTGACTAAAGATAGGTTCCTGCACGCAGGAAAAAGGCTAAAAACAAACAAGAAAATAACTACACCCTAATAAAGATATAAAAAATTAAGTGGAGAGTCTGGAAACTTGAGTGTGTGCACAAAATCAATCCAGTTCAAGTGTCCTTTGCTGGTGAGCTAATTTGATCAGGAAACCAAAAATCCAGTCTCCACATCAGACATCATGTCCTCAGTTTCCCGGTAAAACACAGCTTCTCTTCTCTTTAAATGTCCTGAGCAATCAGGTGTCCAGGGTAGGGCTGAGGTGGTCATAGACAGGTGGAACGGTTTTCCTTTTGGCAACGCCTCTTTTCCCCATAAGAGCGGTTGGCTGTCCTTCATTCGTCAGCTGATTTGATCAGGTACTCAAACTCAGCAGAGCGCCAGCTTGGAGAGGAAACCAAAAATCCACCGAGGTCAGTCTCCATATCAGACATCATGTCCTCAGTGGCCCCGGCAAACTGCAGCTTCTCTTCAGCTGAGAGTTCTTTCAGCCAACTAGCCAAAGCCTGTGAAAATACAATCGACAATAAATTGACAATGCCAAAAGGGTACAATGTCAAACTGTAACCAGAAAAGGAACCAGGCAAGCCTGGTTCAGTCAGAAAGCGATGAATGTTGTTGCCCTTACTGGTTTCAAACCCAGGTCTCCCACATGAGCGGCTGTGTCTTTTTCCACTACGCCACGGAGCTATACATTTGCTGAGTGTCGGTATAGCATCTCGACATTAGATCATTTTGTTACGCATTAACGCCAAGTTTGAATATTTCGCTAGACATCATTGAGCTTTTTGTTAAACTGACTTATGTTTCTTACTAAGTTTACCTCCACCAAAAATAGCATCTATGAACTGTATGGCTTTTTCCACTGGCCATTTTAACAGCTTATTAGCCTGTAATAGGCTTACTAGTATCTACTAACTTACTAATTGGAATAGTCATAACAATTGAGCAATTTCTAGCGAGACTGAAAATGAACTTTAGACTGCCAAAGTTATTTCATTTCATGGCACAACAACGTTCGTTTTTCTTTCATTCGTGAATGACATTGATACAATAACTATCAATATAAGTGACGATAACTCACTTTTTCGTCAAGTGAAAAGACAAGAGAATCGTGGAAACCCCTACTCTTTTACTGCCCAAGGGGTTGTGATCTAGCCTATATTACCCCCAAAAGCATGCATGGATGCGTACTTCAAAAATCCACCAGAAATAATTGCAATATAACCGTGAACAGTTTTATTTTAGGCTTACTATAACAAAGCTACTAACTTTTTTGTCAAGTGAAAAGATGAGAGAATCGTGGAAACCCCTACTCTTTTACTGCCCAAGGGGTTGTGATCTAGCCTGTATTACCCCAAAAGCATGCACGGATGCGTACTTTGAAAATCCACCAGAAATAGACGCAATATAACCGTAAACTGTTTTATTTTAGTCTTACAACAACGTAGTTACTGAAGGTTGTAGCCAGTGAAGTTTCTGTCTAGCCTGAACAAATCCTAATGCATAAGTTGTTCTGACACTGACGAGGCTCGAACACAAGACCTCTGGCTTGCTAGTCCGTGTCTCTAACCACTACACTATTTAACAAGGGGTAGTCAGTCAGTCAGTCACTCAGTAAGCGACATCCACTGTTCTTGGCCAGCTCTGCTTACATGGTCCGGCAAAAATCTAGAGCTGTGCAAACTATACAGCAAGTCATACTCTTCACATTTAAGGAAGCTAAAGGTGTAAGAATAAATTCAATAACATATTAAAAGGGATATACACCCATTTTTAGATGTGGCCTTATTTTATTATATTTTGTAAGAAAAACGAGTCATCACTTCCAATCAAATATAAAACAAATACCTCAAAACGTGTTTTTTTCTTTCCACACATTTATAAACAAACCTGTCGCTCGTGGCACCGTCTCTGCTGTTTGATGTCCCTCTTTGATGCTCTGTCCAGGTTGTCCAACGAACAATGTTTCTCTCTTTGTGTCCAGTATCGGCTTGCAGCTGCATCTGAGAAGTCAAGTATGGTGTTTTAGCAATTATAATATGCTTTATAATCCTTAATTCAAAGTCAGTCCTGCTCCATTCTTTATCAAAACATTTTAGACAAATTTGATTTACCACTAATCCCAGCACACCAGTGTTGTGTGGACTGTTCTACCGGAGATATGAAAGACAAAACATTCCTTTTTCAGTACAGTATTGGAGCCATCTATTGCAGATGTACATTTTTAACCAATGCAGTAAAGCAATAAATGTGAAAATCTTTTTTTTGCCATGCCATCTTTTTTTTGCCATAAATGTGTCTATAGATAAATGGTAATTAACAAGTTATTAACCAAGTTAAACTCAATAATAAGTTGTTAACCAATTTATATAACTAGGTACAGTGTTTATTGTACAGTGTTATTTTATTTTGTTTAATACATTTGCATGATAAATGATTATTTCACTTCAGGGTAAACTTTGTCTGATTTATTGCTTTTCCTTTGACCTTTGAGCCCTTAGGCAGTGTTAAATATAGATATTAATGTGACCTTAGAGCCCTAAGGCATGATTAAAATATAGAAAATAATTTTTACGACCAGTTATATTTAGAACAGTCATTCAGGGATTTACGACCTTCCCAAGATGCCTAAGGGGGAATTATGTATTAAAATGGTCTTATTGTGTATATGTTTAGAAAGGTTTACATTGACTAAAGGATCACAAGTTGGCCAGAGATGGGTCAAGCTTCATCTCTCACAGAGACCTAGGGACGGATTTAGATTTTATGACCTGAGGATGTCTAAGGGAATTGTGTATTAAAATGGTCTTGTTTTGCATAAGGTGTACATTGACCAATGGATCATGAGTTGCCCATGGATGGTCATACGGGCTTGTCAATGGTGACTTGTTTCAAGATCTGTATATAGCATAGGATTTTAACACTAGAACCGCCAGGCCTTTTTGACCCACAAACTATATAGAATAGTTGTTATCAAACTATATAGAATAGTCTAAAAAATAATGAATTACTGAATTTGTTTGCTTTAAATGGTTAAGGAATTTGAAAAGTACAAGAATGTGTTTGTATTGAAGGTCTCGTCATACAAAAAAAACAACTAAAAAAAGATTTCAAAGAAAAAGAAGAGGTCCGAAATGAATAGGCTGTGAACAGCGCCTATTTGCACGTCTCTCCCAGGGGTTGTAGTGGGGCAATCGAGTTGATTTCAACGCCAGTGCATAGCTCTTTTCTCCTAGATTATTGGCACATGAGATTTTTCTATAGGTGACATGAATAAATTATCGAAAAACTGAGAGGAGTTATTAGAAAAAGACAAGATATCGTTGGAATTTCGTTTTGTGAATATTTAGCCTAATACATTTGTAGAATATTAATCTTTAGTAAAATAAGCACAGAAAATTCAAAGAGAGACGACAGGATGTGTGCGTGATTTGGTTTCTCTTTCCCTCCTAAAATAATGTAGATTTACATTTTCGATTTACATTTGATGAATTAACCTACACAGTAAGCTGTAATAAGTAGCCTAAATAATTTGTATTATGTTTCAGTAATAGCCTAATTAAGTTTTCATTCATCTGGCAGTACCGCGCATTCATCCATTGACGTCATGCATTCAGTGACAGGTGATTAGCGTCTGGGTACCATTTGGGTACCAACGCTAAGTGGCGTGGGCTGTTGGCGGATTAAGTTGGAAAACAGGATAAAAAAAAACAGGTAAACAGTCTCTAAATAGTTTTCTGTTCATCAGTTTAGAATTCCGACAATGGAATAATGTAATATACGCCTATTTAGGAAAGGTCATAGAAGGAGGAGGGTGTAGCTTTCAAAATGGCAGTTTTATTTTAATAACAAACTCAAACGCTAATTGGCGTAGGCATTTGGTGGTTCTAGTGCTAAAGTGATTGAATAGTGAGAGCAACAATGGCTTCGGTATTGAGTGATACACCTGTGGTAGCCCTGACTTATGAAACAGGCCTGCAGAATGGAGGATAGAAAAGTGGGGGGAGAATATGAACCAGAAATCTATGACGCCCCAAAAAAGCATTTCCTCAATTTGTATAGAACTCAAGTGCTGTCCTTTAAGCTGTTAACAGATCAGCATGACCATCCTAATGGGAGTATGTTGGAGTTTGTGGTTGATTACCCAGCTTCTAAAGTGAAGCTGTACAGTTTAGCCATAGGAACTGAATATACAAATGCCACAGTTGGGTTTGAATACCATATCAACGACTGGGAAGTATTTTGTCATGTGGTGTGTCCTGAAATGAAGAAAAGTATGAGAGGCCACACTTGCTACACAAGTATGGAGATCAAATGGGAAGGTCTGTCAAGTTCGTCATAGAGAACGCAACATAGATTAAACATCCAGAGAAAAAACAGAATTGCAACGGGATTTGTTGATGTTTCTTTCACTGAGAAAATAAGTGATGGGCAGAAGCGTAACAAGCTAAGTGTGCGGATACCTGTTAATGTTTGGTGCGATCTGGAAAACAATGTTTCAGAGAATTGATGAGCTATTTGTACAAAATCAACAATGGCAGAGAATTGTTAAACTAAGGAAATGTACAGTGGATATAAAAAGTCCACACACCCCTGTTAAAATGCCAGGTTCTTGTGATGTAAAATAATGAGACAAAGATAAATCATGTCAGAACTTTTTCCACCTTTAATGTGACCTATAATGTGAACAATTCAATTGAAAAACCAACTAAAATCTTTGAGGGGGAAAAATAAAAAACTCACAATAACCTGGTTGCATAAGTGTGCACACCCTTAAACTAATACTTTGTTGAAGCACTTTTTGATTTTATTACAGCGCTCAGTCTTTTTGGGTAGGAGTCTATGAGCATGGCACATCTTGACGTGGCAATATTTGCCCACTCTTCTTTGCAAAAGCGCTCCAAATATGTCAGATTGCGAGGACATCTCCTGTGCACAGCCCTCTTCAGATCACCCCACAGATGTTCAATTGGATTCAGGTCTGGGCTCTGGCTGGGCCTTTCCAAAACGTTAATCTTCTTCTGGTGAAGCAATGCTTTTGTGGATTTGGATGTGTGCTTTGGGTCGTTGTCATGCTGAAAGGTGAACTTCCTCTTCATCTTCAGCTTTCTAAAGGACGCCTGAAGATTTTGTGCCAAAATTGCCTGGTATTTGGAACTGTTCATAATTCCCTCCTCCCTGACTAAGGCCCCGGTTT
>JACXGI010002579.1:55025-66388 GCA_016801175.1 Esox masquinongy
GTTTTTGCGCCAAACATACCTTTTGGAATTATGGCCAAAAAGTTCAACCTTGGTTTCATCAGACCATAACACATTTTCCCACATGCTTTTGGGGGACTTGATGTTTGTTTTTGCAAACTTCAGCCGGGCTTGGATGTTTTTCTTTGTAAGAAAAGGCTTCCGTCTTGCCACCCTACCCCATAGCCCATTCATATGAAGATTACGGGAGATTGTTGTCACATGTAGCACACAGTCAGTACAAAATTCCTGCAGTTCCTTTAATGTTGCTATAGGCCTCTTGGAAGGCTCCCTGACCAGTTTTCTTCTCGTCTTTTCATCAATTTTGGAGGGACGTCCAGTTCTTGGTAATGTCTCTGTTGTGCCATATTTTCTCCACTTGATGATGACTGTCTTCACTGTGTTCCATGGTATATCTAATGCTTTGGAAATTCTTTTGTACCCTTCTCCTGACTGATATCTTTCAACAATGAGATCCCTCTTATGCTTTGGAAGCTCTGTGCGGACCATGGCTTTTGCTCTGAGATGCAACTAAGAAAATGACAGGAAAATCCTACTAGAACAGCTGAACTTTATTTGTGATTAATCAGAGTCACTTTAAATGATGGCAGGTGTGTAATGACTTCTATTTAACATGAGTTTGAATGTGATTGGTTAATACTGAACACAGCCACATCCCCAGTTATAAGAGGGTGTGCACACTTATGCAACCAGGTTATTGTAAGGGTTTTATTTTTCATTTTTCCCCCTCGAAGATTTCAGTTTGTTTTTAAATTGTTCACATTATAGGTCACATTAAAAGTGGAAAAGGTTCTGACATGATTTATCTTTGTCTCATTCTTTTACATCACAACAACTTGGCATTTTAACAAGGGTGTGTAGACTTTTTATATCCACTGTATATGCTTCAGCGTGTGAATCTTATTCAGTGGTGGTCTTCTTTCAGCCTTCTTGACCTTGGCCATGTCTCTGAGCACTTGACACCTTGTACTTCTGGACACTCCAGGTAGGTTGCAGTTCTGGAATAAGGTGGCACTGCAGGATAATGGGTTCCTGGTAGCTTCACATTTAATTCTTAAGTCTTTTGCAGTTAATTTGCATCTTTTCTTCTCCATGCACTTTTTGCACCCCAGTTGACTATTTGCAACAAAACGTTTGAGTGTCCTGTGGTCATGCCTCAATAGTTTAGCTATTTCAAGTGTCGCATCCGTCTGAAAGGTATTTTACAATTCATGACTTTTCAGTGTCAGTTAAATCTCTTTTTTGGCACATTTTACCTGAGGTCATGAAGCTGCCTAATAATTATGCACACCTTGATATAAGGTGTTATTTACTGTTGCCACACCCTCCCTCATTACACAAATACATATCACCTGAAAATGATTCAATCCAATGAGCATTCAAGTTTATATGGTTTGGAGTTGGAAAATGTGCATAGAAATAATAATATGATCAGAATACTCACTTGCCTAATAATTGTGCACACACTGTACAAATGAATGTAACATCCACAAACAAATGGCTCTTGATCTGCAAATACAAAACACGATGCACAAATATATTTCACTACCCATAAATAAACTCCTTTCTACTTCAACCTCAAAGCAAGGGTTTGAATATATGAAAAATTATTTGCGATTATCCCACACACCTTTGAACAGTAAATTCACTATTTGCAGATCACATTATATTTGTGGATTTGTTCCTATTTGTTTGTAACACTTTGACTCAGGTTTTGCGATGATTTATACTACATAAAAATCTACAATTGCACAAATTATACAAACAAATACATAATGATCTGTAAATAGGAAACTCGGTCCACAAATGTAATTCAGAATCTTCAAACACGTTTAAATTCACAAACACATACTTTACGATCTGTAAATATGAAACACGAGCCGCAATCGGAATTCACAATATGCAAACTATTTTCATCAGGTGAAGAGGTATTTATGAGTGAGATTTGAGTTTGTTCAACATATCCTATTTGTGGATAGCCAACTGTGTTTGTGGACTGGTTCCTGTTTGTTTACCAAATTTTGACGCAAACATTCCACATTAGATTTGCAAAAACGATTTGTACTTGCAATCCAATGAGGCTAATAGGGTTATCTCTTTGCTAGCTTTCTTTACACCATCTTGTCCTGTGCTCCAGCCAATCAGGCACTTGCCTTTAGTCTTATGTCAGGTCTTGGTTTGAGCACTACGAAGTGTGATCTTTCCTGAAATCCTGGCGAAAACAGCAACTATGCAGAAAACTGGTAAGAAATGGCTTGATATCTACTGTAACCAACTAGGTGTTTGTACGCGTAACTCAGATAATTGTTTGTTTTGTGTCTGATTAAAATCTAGCGTTCTATTGCTACACTACTAGCTAGTTAACCGGGTATAGGCTTCATTACTAGATAGAGTAGCGACTCTGTAGTGACACACGTGTCACGCTCTCAGACAGATTTATTTATCCTGCTCAAAATAGTTTGTTAGCTAGCCAGCTATCCAGCCAGCCATCCTATGTTGTGATAGTTTCACTTGTAGCTCTCGCATAGTCATTTCATTGTTTATTTCTTTGCCTAGATGATAACGACAATTGCTCCTGGTTTAGCGCTACGTTGCACAACTACTTCAACTGAAGTTCAGACAACATGGAATGATGTCCTGACGCCTCAGCATTCTTGTTGACACTCTAGCATCTACAGTGTGTTTAGTTTTCAAGCAAACACAACAAAATGCAGGCATATGCAATGTGCATGTATCCATCTTAAATAAATAAACTTCATTTGGACCACCACATGACCTAGCTGATTTTTTATTTATTTATATACCATACTGATTGTTATGTCTGTAGAGCACTCGTGTGGTTATGTTGTTTAAAATACAACCTAATGACATTTACAGTACGCAGTGTTTATAGTAGGCTATATACAACATATACCACAGTTAAGGGCTGTTGTTAGGCACTCTGAAAAATATAGGCATACAAAGGTATATGGTCTGTTAAACCACAGCTCTGTCTTTTTTCCGTACCACCTGTTGATTCTGTGATAAGTTTCATATGACACATCTGTTCTATACTATTGTATATATTTTCTATAACCTCTTTATACTCTGTTTGTGCTCTGAATGTTGAAAAAACTGTAAATATAGTATTCAAGTTATTTTCTTGTCTGTGTCAATTTTGTTCGTACCCCTTATAACTTCATGTGAAATTAAAAGCCTGAATACATTTGTAATTGTCTAGTTTTATTTTGCACATGTTTGCTTAATTCATAGCATAAAAAACTTGAACTAAATTCAGAAAAGTGTTTGACATGCCGTGGTTTTTTGTCATGTTTATATTTTAGAGATGTAGCTTTTTTAATATACGTATTTCATGCTCATCCTACCCATGATGTACATTTTGATTGCATGTGGTTAATGAAACCACGCTGTATAATGGTTCAAATGAGCCAATTGTGGTCTGCACATTTGCAATAATTTAGAAGCAATTCTATCCCGAACAATTCTTCTGGCAGTTTTGGCTGAAATCTTTCTTGGTCTACCTGACCTTGGCTTGATATCAAGAGATCCCTGAATTTTCCACTTCTTAATAAGTGATTGAACAGTGCTGACTGGCATTCGCAAGGCTTTGGATATCTTTTTATAGCCTTTTCCATCTTTATAAATTCCATGACCTTGTTACGCAGGTCTTTTGACAGTTTTTTCTGCTCCCCATGGCTCAGTATCTAGCCTGTTCAGTGCATCCATGTGAGAGCTAGAAAACTCATTGACTATTTCTACACAGACACTAATTGCAATTTAAAAAGCCACAGGTGTGGGAAATACACCTTTAATTGCCATTTTCACCTGTGTGTGTCACCTTAAGTGTCTGTAACAAGGCCAAACATTCAGGGCTATATAAACTTTTGATCAGAGCCATTTGGGTGATATGTTATCATTATGATTTTAAAAGGAGCCAAACAACTAAGTGATAATTAATGGCTTCATATGATCACTATCCTTAAATAATAGACAGTTTTTTGCATGATCAGTCATATTTTCTAAATCAATGCTAACATGTCACAATTTCTGTCATGGTATGCAAACTTATGAGCACAACTATACACAACACAGAGGAGTGGTACTTCGCTACCTTGTGCTATATAAGGTATCGAATAGCAAACAGCTGGTATCAATTATTGAGGGGCCTCAGACAACCCAATAAGTGTGTGTGGAGCCAAGTGCTCAAGAGCGGGACACTATACCAGGCCCATTAAGGTTAAGATATAGAATACACTTATGTGATTGGAAGACAGTCAGATCTGGAGGGGACGTGCTGAAGGTTTGGTCTAATATAAATGTGCTGTTTAAGACAAAGACATTTGGGGAAGCACAAAGACATCTGGAAAGAACAAGGAGAGAGAGAGATGGAAAGAAGGCTGAACATCTTGGAAAGACGTACTATATTTTATGAATAAATAACAAAGAACGCCGCACCCTCTGACTTGGGTCCATTATTATTCTGCAAAAGAGCCAGAAGCCAACAGTTGGTAGCCGCGACCCGGATAAGTTCGGTTCCGAGATCCAATTCATCAGTATCCATCGTTGATCAAGAGGAGAAGATTGCTGACGGTGCATACCCATTTGGGAGTTGGTTTCCTCATCCTCTAGCAGTGGTTGGTCAGTCAGAATCTACACCATTTAAAGAACCCATGGTCAGGTTATATGTTGTGATAGTACATGCAATTGAGTGATATGTATCCAAGTACATTTGTAGTGTGAAATCCCTGTTGTGATGGGAAGTGCTTACTAGACTGAATAGTAAGTGACACATGTATTAAAAGACCAACTATAGGCCAATCTTGTATCAATGAAAAACCTTTGTTATTCCATCTCGAAGTCCTTGCTAGGTGGATAGCAAGTTGACACGTGTGTAATTGTAATAAAAATCTTGTACAAGTACGATGAAGTAGAGAAAATTACGTCTTTAATTGAAAAAACAACATTAGAAAAAAATGGGGCTGAAGCCCCTAATGTTACAATGGATGGAATGGCAAAATCATTAGCTGATGACATAAAAAAGAGCATGAAATTTGATAAATGTCTCCAAGAGATGTTGAAAAAATATGCTATTGTTCCAGGAAAAGATAATTTATGGAAACTTTCTGACATACAGAAAACATGGGGAAAAATTCAGAGAATGTCTGATGAATTACAAAAAACACAACAACTGGTTGTTGATTGTATTATCAGAGATTAGGAAAAGTAATGATACATTTCTTCAAGATAACCATGAAAAAGCTGTGAAGAAGAAGAAAGAAAATGTTAGGGTGTTGGCTGAATTGAAGCAGAAAAAGGAGGAGGAACTGAACAAGCTGAAGGGAGGGAAAGTGGACACAGTGGCTCCTCCCTCAGTTAAACTAATAACCTCCCCATTGTACCCTCAAGCTGAAATAAAAATAGCAGCCAAGGCATCAGGTATCTGGGACCCGACATGGAGTGACCTCCCAGGTTGGGACTCTTTAGACTCAGATGACGATCCTAATGATGATGAAATAAATGTCAGACCTCTAAAGTCCAAGTGAGACCAGACAAAGGGGGAAAGAAGCTTTTAATGACCTATCATAACCCTGCTGAACCAAAACAACTTGATGAATGGTCTAAACATCTAAAACATCCCCGTGAGGTGGGAATGAAGACATGGGATGCTGCTAAACGCTACAAGACCATCTACAATTTGCATTCCATGGATGGAGCGTAACTCCTTGGATATGTTTTGACAAATCGAGAATCTGTTCTCTTACAAGATAAGCTTGTTACCGCCTTAGGTGAGGATGGTCAAGATAATGGAAGTGGATGGAAGGCCGTACAGGCATATGTCAAAGACTTGACAAATGTCACAACAAATTGGGGAGAGAACCGGATGTGTTCAAAATCTTTCTTCAAGATTTTGAAGAAAGATTTAGGGCTGTTGTGATCAGACACAATGGTTTACCTGGAGTGGAGGGTGATGATGGGCTCCCTGGCATAAAAAATGGCACTATTCTTCATCAATTGATGCAATCCATACATGAAGATTTGAGAAAAACATATGTTGCCACCACTAAATATTGGGATAAAGCTACATATGGAGAAACAGCTGAAGCTCTAGCATGACTGGATAGAGACTTGAATCAACACAATGTCACTAAGCCACCTGTCATCAGGCTGATGCAGGCAGGAAATACACCTAATCAAAACCGATCAAATAAGAAACCAGGAGCGTGTCGCTACTGTGGAATCCCTGGCCACTGGCAGAATGTCGTAAGAAGAACCAAAGTGCCAAGACAGGTTCAACCAGCAACCATGGCACTTGGAAAAAGGACAACAAATCCTAACGACACAATGCTAACGCAAAAATTCAAGGAACTCTCTGCTATGCAACAGCAAAGGTTGCTGGAAGCGGTGGAGGGAAACTAACAGACCGCCTCTTATGGCCCATCTCTGCTGGAGGACACATGAAGTCTGATGGGATATATGTGGATATGCTAGTAAACAACTACCCAATTGATTTTTTAGTGGACACTGGAGCTGAAGTTACTGTGATGCCCACTTCATATGTAAAACACATACATCCTGTGTACAACAGCAAGAAGATGAGAGCTACGGGTGTGTGTGGGGGGGTGGGTGGGGGTGGGCAGACATGCAACAAACTGAACCATTATCATTTTCTATTGGTCCAATGACGATTGATGCTGAGATATGTGTTGGTCCGTTTTATAAGCCTATCTTGGGCCTTGATGTTATCATGAAACTGGACTCCTCCGAATTTTATTACAATTCCATGTGTCAACTTGCTAGTTATTGGAGATTTACATAACATGTGTGCTGTGGAAAAAACCCATTCTGCATCGAACAGCCCGGTCTGGTCGGTGAAAAAACCAACAGGTGTATGGCGTGTGACTGTAGACTACAAGAACGCGAATGAAACCATTTTCAAACTCACCCCACTGGTGGCAGACACATCTACTATTTTTGCCTCACTGTCACCGGAACACTTTTTTTTCTGTGATTGACATGGGTAATATCTTTTGGTCAGCACCACAACATCCTGATGTCAGACCATGGCTTGCCTTTACTGTAGACGGTCAGAAGTATCAATGGACACGCCTACCGCAGGGTCTACACAATAGCTCCTCCATATACCATCAGGCCTTGCGGAAGCACCTACAAGACTTGCCTCCAATGTCCTCAGTTGTCATACAATATGTTGACAACATCCTATTGGCATCCGAACATGAGATGACATGCACGGGGCCTCCGGACACTGCTGGACCATCTACATGCAAAAGGTCACAAGGCCAGCCCTGACAAAGCCCAAATCATGCAGCCACATGTCACCTATCTAGGTCAGCTAGTCTCACAGTGGAAAAGAGAAATGACTGAAAGTCACACTGCAGCCATCCAAGCTGCAAAGGAACCCACTACCATTAAAGAAGTACATTCTTTCATGGGCCTGTGTAACTACAACAGATGTTGGGTGGATTTGTTTGCTGAAATAGCACAACCTGCTCAATGATCTCCTAAACTGAGACCCTGACTCAAAAGATCTTGTTCAGCTCACAGAACAACGGAAAGATGCCTTTGTCAAATGACTGTTGTCATTACCTGCTCTGGGCATTCCTGACTCAGGACAATCGTACACCCTTTTGGTGGCTGAAAAAGATGGCTACATGTCGTCAGTTCTGACACAAGACCATGGAGATTGCCAAAAGCCTGTGAGTTACTACTCTAAGAAATTGGATGATGTGGCCCTAGGCTGGGGTCCATGTCTGAGAGCTATGCAAGCAACCTACATTGCGCTGTCCCTGGTATCACCCCTTGTTCTTGGCCAAGAGCTTATCATCAAATGCCCACATGCTGTGCATACTTTCTTGACCAGAGGCGTCGCTAGGATCACAATACATTCGGGGCTTAGCCCACCCTCCAGCCCCGCCTGGGACAGAAAGTACAGGGTTTTGAATGTACATGCGGAAAATGTCGATGTACATGCTAGCGGCCTACAAGTCTACATTGTCATAATGCACGATCGGAATTATATCTGGGGCTATTTTTTATTATTATTTTTTTTGGTCCGTTTGAGATCCGGGGCTATTCATAAAAGATCCATGGCTATAGCCCCGGACGCCCAGGGCTAACGACGCCACTGCTCTTCACTATGAACCGAGCTGCACAAGTTACAGCTGCACGCTGTAACAAATTGTCCACAGTCTTAGAAGTGCCTAATATCAGCATACAGCGTGGTACACCCTCTAATCCTGTCATCTTGGTGCTTCCGCCTGATTCCACATTGTTGGAACATGACTGTTAGTTGGTTTTGGACCAGCTCTGCAATGAATTCACAGAAGTCCATCCACTTGTGCATCCTGAATTTCTTTTATATACTGACAGTTCCAGCATTGTGGAGGGGGGAGAGAGGAAGGCGGGATGGGCAGTTACTACATCCAGTGATGTAGTGGCGTCTGGTGTTTTACCAGCAGGAACATCAGCAGAAGTGGAGTGGCTCTGACAGAAGCATGTAAACAGGCTGAAGGGAAAACAGCAAACGTCTACACTGCCTCAAGGTATGCATTTGGAAAAATCTGGAAGAACAGAGGATCCATGAAGTCGCTGGGGACTCTCATGGACCAGAAGTAATGGCTCTGCTGGAAGCTCTCCAGTTACCTGTTCAAGTTGCAATCATGTAAACAAAAGCACCTGGCGTGATTCTCACAGAGAACAAAGGCAATAATCTGTCTGATAGAGCTGCGAAGGCGGCTGCCCAGCAGACACCACTATCACCCAGACTCATGAGAAGATATACATTGGACACTCAGGATGACATATCCTCTGACAAATCAAAGGTATGTTTTGGTGTTCCTCAAGGCTCAGTTTTGGGACCATTATTTTTCTCACTATATATGCTGCCTCTGGGTGATGTAATCCGGAATCACAATGCAAATTTTCACTGATTTGCTGATGACACACAGTTATATATTTTGATGAAGCATGGAGAAGCCCCAAAATTAGCTACTTTGGAAGCACGCGTTTCAGATATTAGGAAGTGGATGACAGAGAACTTCTTGCTTTTAAACTCAAGAAAAACAGAAATTCTCGTTTTAGGACCCAAGAAACAAAGAGCTTTGTTGGCAGATCTTACTGTGAACCTCGACGGCTGCATGGTCGTATCCCAAAAAACTGTAAGAAACCTCAGCGCTACCCTTGACCCTGACCTTTCCTTTGATTAACATATAAAATATATCTCAAGAGTTGCTTATTTGCATCTTCGAAACATTGCAAAAATCAGAAACTTTCTATCAAAAACTGATGCAGAAAAATCCATGCTTTTGTTACTTCTAGATTAGATTACTGCAATGCTCTTCTTTCCGGTTACCCAGATAAATCAATAAATAAACTTCAATTAGTGCTGCACACAACTGCTAGAATCCTAACTAGAACTAAAAAATTTTAACACATTAGCCTCTTTACACTGGCTGCCTGTTAGAGTTAGGGCTGATTTTAAGGTTTTATTGTTAACCTATAAATCAATACATGGACTTGCTCCTACTTACCTTGTTGAAATGATCCAGCTATACATACCTACACGTAACCTTGGATCGCAAGATGCAGGCCTTTTAATTGTACCTAGAATTTCTAAACAAACAGCCAGAGGCAGGGCTTTCTCTCATAGAGCTCCACTATTGTGGAATGATTTGCCAATTAAGGTTAGAAATGCAGACTCAGTGCAAACTTTCAAGTGTCTACTAAAGACTCTACAGCATCTCTACAGCATGGTCTATGATTAAGTGTAGTCTGGCCCAGGGGCGTTAAGGTGACCAGAAAGGCTTGATACTGTCCACCCTTGCTGTCTTGCCAGGTGGGTTCTCATCGCCACTGGGATGCCCTCCCTCCAATGCCATTCGGGGGCAGAGTCACAGGCTTGTTGTTGTCTCCCTGTTGCGCACTTGTGCAATTGGGCTGTACTCTGCTAGCAATACTCGGCTCTCATTCAGGGTGTTTGCGGTTGGTGGGTGTCCCTTTGGTTGATTCTTGGCAATGTGGGTAGATTGATTTCCTGCCTCTTGGGCCCTGTCCGGGGCCTCCCCCATTGTAGTGTTGAATTTAAGGCCGGGTGTTTTGTAAAAGCACTTTGTGACAACTGCTGATGTAAAAAGGGCTTTATAAATAAATTTGATTGAATTTGATTGATTGCAACACATCAAAGACATGCAGAACAATATACCAAAAGATGAAGTATGGAAATACAACCTTAGATGGGTAGCACCAAACACACTCCTCCCATACCTGATAACTCAGATTCACTCTTTGGGACATGTTGGCATTGACAAAATAAACTACCGTTTCATGGGAAAATGGTGGAACCCTGGGGTGGGGAAGAAAGCTGAGACTATTGTGGCAAACTGCAACATCTGTATGGAAAACAATACAAAGGGAAAAGTGAAAGTGCAGAAACGTCAAGCACCTGTTCCGCCAGGACCCTTCAGACACTTACAGCTTGACTACATCACTCTTCCTAAGAGTAAAGGATTTGAAGACGTGTTGGTAATTGTTGACCGTTTCTCACGATGGGTGGAGGCCTATCCTATCAAGAAAAGGACAGCACAGCACGCACCGAAAATTTTTATTCGTGAATTATTTCCCAGATGGGGAATACCAGAACAATTGGACTCTTACCGGAACAATCAAGGAACTCACATTGCTGGGAAAGTGTTTCAGGAGGTAGCTCGCCTCCTGGGCATAGACTGGTGACTACACTGTCCTTATCATCCCCAATGCAGTGGTCATGTGGAATGCCAAAACCAGGTTGTGAAGAGCAGATTAGCAAAAATGCATAAAGAAGGGATAGCGTGGCCTGATGTGTTGCCTACCGTCTTATGCAGTTTAAGAGCTACACACAACAAGACTACAGGGTTAAGTCCGTTTGAGGTTGTCACAGGCAGGCCTATGTCACTACCAGCCACGCTAGACCTGAGAAAAGCAGATATACACATCATGAGTGATACTACGCTTAATTACTGTATGCAGCTCTCAGAAGGCAGACAGACAGGTCAAGGAAGCATGGAGGACAACCCCTGAGGGGGACATGATTTAGTGCCAGGACAATGGGTAATGATAAAGAAACACCTTACAGAGACATTAGTATGGAGAGAGATATGTCTCAAAATTATAAGTAAATGCAAGTACCATGATCCACAAATGACAATTTAAAAATGTGTTTTGCTATCCACAAAAACAAAATTCTTTACTCGTGACTTGTAAGTTGGCATTTAGATAAATGTGCTATGATTTGTACAAATAGATCTATTCGTAAATATATCATTTGTAATTTCTAAAAATACTTAATATTT
>JACXGI010002580.1:0-23350 GCA_016801175.1 Esox masquinongy
GACGGCCCTAACGAAACCCTAACGACGGCCCTAACGAAACCCTAACGACGGCCCTAACGAAACCCTTTGTTCCAAGTCGAACTGATGCAAATGCCGCACGTCTTCGTGTTTTGCCCGGCGCTCGCTGAGGCGACAATCCAATTCTGCTCGCAGACAGACTAAATGAATTGCCCTGTGACGGTCTGAATAATGGTCTGCGGAGTGAGGGACGAGGTCAGCTGGATGTGAGATAAGCGAGGGGGGCCACTTGGTTAGGGCCTGCCTTATAGGATCCTAGCCCCCGTCTCATTCATTAACTTCCATCACTTCCCTAGGCTGCAGTAAGCCAATATCATTACGGGATTATTTTTTCTGAAATGCACGATTGAGGCAACACCTCTAGGCAACAATCACTGCTCCTGTTTCATTCAATTCGCTCGCAATATAAAGCGATGTCTAAATGTCAAACAGGTGCTGGCACGCGTACACACACACACACACACACACACGTACACACACAGACACACGCTTGCCGTTGATTGTGTTTGCACCACAGGCTAGTTCTGAATAGTGAAACAGGCTGTTTGTGGCTGTGGCTCATAGATCACATAGATTCAACGGTTACAGCAGCAGTAGTTCTGAGTGAACACTCACTCTGGTCTAATTGGCCAGTTGCTCAGTTCCAGTCGGTGACACCAGCCTTTGCTATGCCTATTAATTTAGCTGGTTAACTGAGAATGGGCTTCTACTGCATCGGGCCAAGCTAACAATTACTCTCCTCTCTGTGGAGAGACTGACTCACCTGCAGACACTGGCGTTTAGCAACGACTCGGAATAAAGCTTTTGAATACATTCTATTGTCACTAGACAGATATTTAGACTACGGAAAGACCATAGATCGGGGATTATAAATTTAAGGGATCTCAACTACACTTCACTGAAGGGACATGCTCTATTATCTTTACGGTTTAAATCTTATAATATAATTGTATCCATCACCGGAAAGCAGGGCACTTATTTTTTGGTTGATAAGACCGAGCAATCAGGAACTTGGTGTCGTTTTAAAGAGTCCGATCGAACGTACGGATCGATCTACAGTGCATGCCATCCTGAACTAAACCGACAAGAGGGTGGATGGACATGTCTAATGCCTTAATGATTTACCCTTCATATCTGACTGTCAATGCATATACCCCATGTGACGGAATCCCACTCATCAGCGATTAGATAGATGTCTCCCAGCACAGCCAACCGCAACAGGGAATGGAGACCGTGTGTGTGTGTCCATAAATTACAGCTTGTCTTCAAATTAAAAGGATCAGTGTGGTGAATTGGCTCTAAGCCCCCTGAGCATTTGTCGCTTAGCGCTAGAATCAAGTTCACAGAGGAACCGAAATACACTGAGACGTGGATGCAACAAGGCAAAGTGCAACTCTGAAAGCTACGCTTCTCTGTTTTTCCACATTTAGCACCAGATTTCATTTCAGCCTGTCTCTTCAACATGGACAGGTGGCACTGCGACGACGACAGGGGATTTAACATATGGACAGGACAATGCATACATCTCAAGTGAGTTTAGTGTCTCATGGTGATGCAACGGATTCAGCAGACAGACGGTTTAGCTGAAGAGGACTGCATGTGTCTGTGTGTTTCTGCTCTTCCTGACTGAGGACTGCTGTTGCTCTAATCACCTCACTGCTATAATCGCAAAGACAAACAAACCTCATATATCCCTGCTCTCCAGGAAGGGGGGGCTCACTCCCTTTTGGTCAATGACTTGGTGTGTGTGTGTGTGTGTGTGTGTGTGTGTGTGTGTGCAGCCAGCTGGACAGATGGGCTAGCGTAGCAGCAGTTCTGCTGACGTTGGGTCATCAGGGCCATCCTATCCCAGATGGGCAGAGAGACTGGGGTGGACATTGACTTATGAATGATGCAGAGTCAACGCTGCGGAAGCGCGTAAGAAACCAGAGCACCGTTTTTCATTGTTTGTTTTGTTTACAGCTGAGGATCTGGTGCTCAGTGTTGAGGACTGTAATCATTGACTTGGATACAATTCTGGTCATCTAGGTTTTTGATTTGAACAACCTAAAACCCAAAGTATAACAACCTAAAACTCAAAGCCCTGTAATTTCTCCCAAAAAATGTAATTAACTTGTATCAAATGTGATTCTATGTTAAGGGAAGTGTGAAAAAATAGAAATATTTGTTTTCATATTGCATGCCTGTTATGCCACAAAGCTATCAAGCTAACGCTGCCCGTCCCTCTCTACACACGTGCGAATGGAAACTAATGCTACCCACTTTATGGAACAGATCTGACAAATTCTAATTATATTCAACAAAGTTTTGCGGGTTTGGGATTGGCCCAGAAGGTGTTAAACAATCACAACAAATTGGTTGCTCCTTAGTCTCTTAGCGTCGTAAGACGTTGAGATGTTTGTCCTTACTTTGTTCCAGGCATCATCTCCCTTGGCTAAAATAAACAAAGCATGCCCTCTAACCTCTCTCCCTACCTCTCTCTACCTCTGTCTTTCGATCGCTCTTTCTCTCGCTCCCTTTACATGTCTTTCTCTCCCTCCCCCTCTCAAACACACACCTAGCTACCTATCTTCTCCCCCCAGCACTGGAGGCGAGAAGCCAGTGCGCAGATGCTGCTGTGTATTAAGAGCAGAGAGGCAGAGTTCTTCTCCATGGCTCTGGGTCATCAGGTCTGTCCACCAGGGATACCTGCTTCCACAGCCTCCTCAGTGCTCTAATGGGGCACCAGGGAAGAACACATTTCAGTTTCGACAAAGGCCAACAGGGACCAGATACCTCCAGTGGCAAGCTTAATTGGGTATATAAAGAGATAGACTCCACTTCGCCCTCTACCTTAAGGCTAAACCTATAGAATGTTTAAGTAAAGGGTCCGCGGTTAAAAGCAAAGCCATTGACCCCACTTGGCTGGAAAGAAAGGATAAAGCCTTACACCTCAGTGTTTTTCTACAGCCCTTAAGCAAACATTTTTTTAACATCATTCCAAGCTATTGATCATTTCAGGTGCAGGTTGAAATTACATCTCTTTGAAGCGTAAAATGGTCTTTACATTGATGAATGAGCAGAAATATCACCTCTCTCTTCCGACCATAAACTCCTCCTCCTTAATAGACAAATCAAGCCAAAAGCCATAGAACACAGAGCACCATAACCCAGAATCTCATGTGAGTACCCCCCACACCCCCCCTCCCTCCCTCCCTCCCTTCCGCTCTCTCTACCTCTCCTTCCCACACAGTCACACAGCAAAAAAAAGACAGTGTGATAAAACAAATCTCGATAAATCACTCTGAATCTGCAGATCAATAGCTCTGAACAATATACAGCTTTTCCTCAGTTTCCTCTTCCATTAGCGTTCAAAGAACTCCCGGGGAGGGGGTGATTGGTCAGTGCCGGTTAGTCTCAGTTTGGTCGTAAGCGTTCATGTTTGTTAATATGCTAAAAGCCAGGGGCCTGTTTTAGTGAATGGATTGTCGCTGGTAAATGACTGTGAGTGACAACTCCACAAGTGTGCTATAGGCCCGGGGAGGACAGCTGTCAGGGAGGCCAGAGCTGGACCAGATTATTTGTTGGGTTTCAGCGTAAGAAGACCCGTGGGTCTGCGACAGGCCAAGGCTCAGTCAATCACACCCAAGCCAAAAATGCAGAACACTTAATAAAGTGGAATACTTTGGAACCACTTATGTTGTACTCCAGTACTCTAAATAGTATTAAAGTAGCATTTGAGTATGATTTAAATAGTCATAGGAATGAGTTAAAATGGATCCACTTATTTCCCACTTTAGTATACTTATAACTCATGACTGGGAATAGCATTTTAGTACACTGAGGATATACTCTTAATGTATTTCAAATACACTATTATGGCCAAAAGTATGTGGACACCTGACCATCACACCATACGAGCTTGTTGGACATCCCATTCCAAAACTACTGGCATTAATATGGAGTTGCCCCCCCACACACACACACACTTTGCAGCTACAACAGCCGCCAGTCTTCTGGGAAAACTTTACACAAGATTCTGGGGTGTCCCTTTGGGAAAGTGTGCCCAATCAGCCAAAAGAGCATTTGTGAGGTCAGGCACTGATGTTGGACGACAAGGCCTGGGTTAATTCATCCCAAAGGAGTTCAATGGGGTTGAGGTCAGGACTCCTGGCAGGCCACTCGACTTCCTTCACACCAACCTTGTTGAACCATGACTTTATGGACCTTGCTTTGTGTACAGGAGCACATTCATGCTGGAACAGGAAAGTGCCTTGCCCATACTGTTGCCACAGAGCATTTAGATGACCCTTCACTGGAACCAACGGGCCTAGCCCAAACCCTGAAACACAGCCCCAGAACATTATACCTTATGAGATATCTTTGAAATTCCTCCTGAAAATGCAGTGGACAGGATTCGAAACCAACACTGCAGGTGTAACCACGCCAACGGACTAACCACTATACCAACTCTCGATTTAAGTGCTTTCCAATTTGAGTGATACGTCTTTGCGGCCTGTTTCACGCTGTGCCCTGGTCCCCCTACTTTAATACTGATAACATTCTAAGAGGGATTAATGTAGCTGCACTTTAAAGCTATGAGCTCAGGGAATGGAGGTGCTGGAGTTCAGCCGAGGCCCCAGGAACACAATCTATTTCCCCATTATCAATCTAGCACCTATTCTGCTCTCTGACAGGGATTATTATACAGGGCTGAACCCTATATAACCAGGTGACAGATGGCAAATCAATACTAAGCAAACTGATTCTCATTGAATGTATGATGGGAGAACAGAAAGCGCTGTGGATGTCAGGACATCTGGAGGCTTTGGTGATCAACAAACGCAAAGATATTTCACAGGTAGTTATAAACAAAATACACGGCATACATTAAAAGCTAGGGAATAATCATAGCACCTTACACACATGCAAAATGTATGCATATACACACACACACACACACAAATAGATACATACAGTCCCAAAGCACAGTGTCAGCTTCCTGGATATTGATCGGGAGGCTTCTTGGGAGAGTGTGGTCTGTTCAGTAGTGAAGGAGGAGAAGCCAATTGAATACAGAAACCAGATGTATAAATAAGTCATGTAGTTCTGCCAGACCGAGTTATGGAACGGTACAAGGACACAATCACCTTGACACGACCTGAACGTTCAGCCACAGCTGACCCTTGACCTCTGTCTCATTCCCCAGCCACAGCTGACCCCTGGTGACGCACACTACCTGGATCATTCACTAATGCTCTGTTGATGGGCTTTTAAAGGATCCGAACGGCCAAGTCTCAATCTTATGTTCAAATGAAAGCCTCTCTCCAAATGTCAGGCCAAGTCCTCATAGTGGACTTATACGGCCGCTATAAAACTATAGGACAAGTGTTAAATCTGTCGTTAATGGGCTCATTAAAGTTAGTCATTGACGAATACGTTTGGCACAGTTTTAAAGGCCCAGTATCACAGGAACAGATTGTCTAGTCCTGGACTAAAAAAAATCAAGCTCAACGGAGATCTTTCTTGAGTTTGATTTTTCTAGTCTAAGACTAGGGTTATTCTTTGTCTACGAAACCGCCCCAGAGAGTCGGAATGTGTGTCCTGGCAGATCTGTACCCTACACAGTAACTCATCAGGGGATGTCATTCATCTTCAGATATGCGGTAGCTTATAATTGCAGAGAATCAAGTCAACTGAGGACAAAATAAAATGGTCTGGAGTGGGATTAGTGCAACAGACACACAGACACACCACTAAAGCACAGAGCGAAAGAAGTAATCGCGGGCCTTCTTCTGACCACAATGCGTTCTCCTTCTTCATTCCAGGTAAGGAGATATAGCCCAGCACCTGGTTCTCCTCCATTCGCCCACCACAACATCGGTACCATACACAGTAAACCTGAAGGCGAACAGCCTCTGTCAGCTAAGAGCACTCTGAGATGCCAGGACCTGAATGTCATACACAGTCCGCTATCCAAAGTGCTCTACTTTGCAGGGTCTCAAAGAAAGGTCAAACCCACCATTACACATATCCTCTTAACAGTTCAAAAGAAGACATACAGTAGTTCAACAGGGAGCAGTTGTGCACTGAATACAATAACAGTATTCGATCACGCGGTTCAAGCCTCACTCGGTACGTGCAGAGAATGTTCCTGCGGGCAACAGGTGGTGAGCCATGTCAGTATGACATCTGCTCTTTCACCTCCACTCAGCCCTGTCTCCGGCAAAGTGTCCTGATCAAGTGATTAGATGAGCGGTGTAGTATGGGAAGCATTGCCGGGCTGTGGCGGAGAGCAAGATCACGCTCCCTCGGCCCTCTAACCATGCAGAACAGGGCGGTGGTGGCAGGGGTGGACGAGGCCCAAACGCTCCACCGAATGACACATCACTGACAGGAAGAGGAATGACCTGGCGCACTGAGGTCTTGAGGAGAGCCGGCGCTGATAAGATATCCATGACCCTTCCGCCACCCGGACAAAATTAATAAAGAGGGGAGCTACAAGGTCCTGTCACATGGTGCGGACCCTCTACTAGCCAATCAAAGAGATTCGTCGCGGAGCAGTTCCCGCCCCGTCTCTCCCTCTATCCCCAGCTAATCTGATGCCGCAACCGCGACAGCAGGAAAAAAAAGACCTGTCAGAGATTATGAAGTGCATTTATCTATGGTAATGTGAAGGAGTTGGCGCGGATGAGTGGGGCGGATGTGTGCGCGCTGAATTTACGTGCAGTGCAGAGCCAAACAGACAGGTCCAGTGGTCCTTCAGTGCTTTTGTTCTGATTAGAAGGAGAACGGACTGAGTAAACTCCGTCAACCGTCACCCACGCAACTCACTATCCGCACGGTCATCCTGATGAGGACCGCAGGAGAATTTAATAACCGGACCCTGGCTAGTACTGTTGATGTCAACGTTCAAACTGATCAGGACCGCAGGAGTATTTAATAACCGGACCCTGGCTAGTACTGTTGATATCAACGTTCATCCTGAGGAGGACCGCAGGAGAATTTAATAACCGGACCCTGGCTAGTACTGTTGATATCAACGTTCATCCTGAGGAGGACCGCATGAGAATTTAATAACCGGACCCTGGCTAGTACTGTTGATGTCAACATTCATCCTGAGGAGGACCGCAGGAGTATTTAATAACCGGACACTAGCTAGTACTTTTGATATCAACGTTCATCCTGATCAGGACCGCAGGAGTATTTAATAACCGGACCCTGGCTAGTACTGTTGATATCAACGTTCATCCTGAGGAGGACCACAGGAGTATTTAATAACCGGACCTTGGCTAGTACTGATGATGTCAACGTTCATCCTGATTGCTCCAACCTCCTTTGACATTTCATCCTAATTTGTCCGTCCCACAACGTCCACAGGAAGTCAATCTTCAGCAGCGGGGCGAACAACGAAATGAAACAAACCAAAGTATCCGTTGGTTACGCGTGCCGCAGGACAGGCCAAGCTTTTCGTTTGACATCACAGGCTTAAAACCCGCTGTCGTCTCTGACCGTTCACCTCGGTGCTGCAGGCAGGCCCCGGCTAATGTAGTCAGCCTGTAGAAGAGAGGGAGGAAGGACACAGGTGTGTGTGTGTGTGTGTGGGGGGGGGGGGGCCCGTCTGGGGAGCTGACGGACAGGTGCAATAAGACACAGCTCTATCGGAGCAGAGGCAGGACGGAGAGTTGCCCCCACCGGACACCCTCTTCACCGCTGACAGACGACATGACATTAACATGAGAGGGAGGGAGAGACAAAAGAGGGAGGGAGGTAGGGGGGAAGGAGGAATGAGAAGCAGAAGGGAGCAGTCTGAATGTCTAGCACGGGAAGGGGGAGGCCGAGAAGGAGGGAACAGGGAATATCCTCCAAGAGCTGTCACCTGACATATGTCCTCCTGACACAGCTGGAACTGCAAGCACCATCACCATGTCTACAGACACACACGTGCCCGTTGTAATGTGTGTGTGTGTGTGTGCTGCATATTATGGCCGTCCCAGCTGTGTGTGTTTAACCCCTCCTCATCTCATCCAGGTGATCACATGACAGGGTCCTCTGTCCTCCCGGCATCCTTGGGCCCCTGTGATGGGCATCCAGCCGGTGACTGATCACCCCCGGCTCCCCGTTGGCCCTCGTCAGCACTATTCCCCCCCCCGCCAGTCACCGGCGCCCGCCCCGTCGTAATAAAACCAATGTCATCCGCTCCCCGTGAAGTTCATGCAGAGAGATAACCGCGGAAATCCTGCCAATAGCTTTTGTTCTCAATTAATTGCGCGCTTTCTTTGTGTACCTTTTCAATTTCCCAGGCGGCATTTGGAGCAGATAGTCGGCTAATCTGATCTCAGCCGTTATTAAGAAAATGAGCTGTTTCAAAGGCGCGATGATATTAAACCTGTTTAGTCATATTTTACGTTGGCCTCTGTCGGTGTGAGCGTGCGTGTAAATAGAGATAATTGATCAGGTGAGGTTGTTTTGAAGCGACTGGCACCTCTTCTCTTAATTAAAACTGTCCGTGGCCGGCTTCAGTGTGTGCGAGGGAAATAGGATTGTACCGTATATCAAGCTTTTATCTGGACCCGCATCAATACGGAAATTTGTTTAAGTGCATCTCTTAAATCACTGCAACGGCCTACCTCCAGGACCAGCCTAAATCAGAAGACGCGTCTGATTAAAGCACTGAAAATATTCCGATTCTATTGACTGTTCGTGCGTTAAGGATGGCCAGGGTGAAGCGATGCAGCGTAAAAAAGGCAGACGCACCACGAGGCGCGTTATAAAGTAAAACGCTAAGGTCGAGCGACGGGGAAATGTTTTTATTTTTTAATGTTTTTTTGTCAGATGCTCTGTAATACTGGTCTGGTCTTATGTACAATGTAAGAGCATCTGTTCCCTTCTAATCTTCCTGCTCAATATTTCCGTGAAGCATAAGGCCTCCTGAAGTCTAGACAGTAATCCTATCTTTCAATGTCCTCTAACGGTTCTTATCCTCCGTGGTTAGGCATGGCCCTGCTTGCCGTATGAGGGACCAGGGGCAGAGAGCCGGCACAGATTATGAGGAAGCAGGTGGGACGACACCACCGGTGGGAGATAAGAACAGCTCATAAAATACATAGCCGCTTTCATTTCCTAAAAACACAGCGGACACTACAGTGGGTGGGCGGAAGACAAATATCTGTCCATGGAGAATCCTTGGCCGGGTTATTACTGATCCAATGAGGGGATGGGAGGATGTTGAGGGGGAACCCAGAATATTAACACGGGCCAGAGTTGAAGAATTTCTCAAACTCTATAGAGCAACGTCCCGGGAAGAAATCGAGGATCATAAAAAAGTTCCATCGTTTCTGTTTCAGAACAACATTTCAAGCTACCAGACGCAATAACTCAAGGGAAGGAAACATGGTTTCTTTTAACCAGGGGAATTTACCACGTAAGACCGAGATCCAAGAGGCACTTACGATTTCACAACCGGTAATTTCCCGCCACCCATTTGGTTATGTAAGCAGCATTACCTATCCAGACTTTACTCTGTCACACACTGTGACACAGAGATCTGATCAAGATGAGCACATCCCCAAAATACTGAAAATCTGACACACTGAAAGTCTCTTATTGCCGTCTGAAAAAAATACTAAAAAAAAAAACCCTTCACTATATACTGGACAATTTAAAAAAAGGTCTTATGGGATTACAGAAAAATAAATGAAGCAGTAATACATTAGGGACATGACAATGAAGTACCTCTGAATGGAGATAGATGAGAAAGGGGAGGAAGGATATTATCTCTGTCCCTTATGAAGCGGGGCCTGGTCGAGTCAGAGCCTCCGGACTCTCCACTCTGCTCCTCATTAAACATCCATGCAAACACAATGCACATCCATAATTCATATTGCCAGCGCGCACACACACACAACACACACCTTCCCTCTACAACATACTCAGGTGATGACGGTTTTGTTTCTGCACAACAGCCTCTTCAGTACCTGAGTGTGAGGGGGAAGCAACAGTGTGTGTGTGTGTGCGTGCGTGTGTGCGTGTGTGTGGGTGGAATGAACAGTATAGATGATGTAATCATGCTGATTTACACTGTACTGCTAATGCTGCAATGTACAACTGCAAAACAATCAACAGCAAATTCTAACCATACAGAAGCATGAGACCATATCTGGAGTTTAACAGAGTCCGACGTGTTTCTGTACTGAAGGACGTTCCAGAGAATGTCTAAAACGGCAACTGGAAATAGTCCAGATCAAACGGGCTTCAAACTGCTTCTCTTCCTCCACTCCTCTTCCTCCACCACCACCACCAGTCCCTATCTCCTGGCAGGGGGAGGAAAAACGTAGGAGAACAAAAGAAGGTTTGGGTATTAATTCAGCGCTCACCTCTCCGCTCGCCCCTCCTTTCACATGCAAAGTGCTGGGCGGCGTCTGGGCCGGAGAGGGACGCTGACAATTACAGCCTGACACAGGCTCATCGCGGGAGACGCACCCTCTGTTCTGACTGACAAATGAAAGGCCCGAAATAACCTTCATTTAAAAACGGGAGAGGAGCTAAATGAAAAACACGACGCTTGAGAAATTGAGCTCGCAATTCCCGTCTCTGGGTCACACCCGCGGCACCACGTCAAGTGTGATCACGCCAGGGTACAGTGGGCCGGGGAGTCGGTGTCACCGTAAATATGAGATCAGAAGCAAAACTCGAACCGGGTGTTACGCATGCAGGCACCCTGTATGTGCGCTTGTGTTTTTTCCCCTCCTGCCATTTCCCCAGGTGTCCCTTATGTTCCTGATTGTGCTCGTTGGCGTTTCCCACCTGGCAGTCATAAGTGCATTGCCTGACTGCTGAGGTGGACCAATCATTGGACACCCCTCCTAATTGCACCACCTGTTCCTTTTTCCATTACCCAATCACATCACACATCCCCTGGTTTAAAAACCCAGTCAGTTGGTTCTCCCAGAGAGACTCTTTTGCTTTACCCCACATGGACATAGACACTCTTGAGATCCATACCCTTTTTTGATAGACAGACACGTCGTTCATTTATTCATCACTTAGTTTAGCCCATACATCTCACTTTGTCCTGTTTCATGTATGTATTGCTGTGGTGTTTTGTTTAGTGTTGTCTAGTCAATTTTTTGCTGTTTGCTGTTTAGTCCTTGTTCAACCAGTGTGTTTTGTTTGTAGCTTTGTCCCTGGGAAAAGTTGTTTTATAACAAGTCGCCCTTGGGCATACACAACCCATAGGAAACCTTTGTCTAAAAACACTAGTTAGAACTGAGCGGACCACCCACTGTATTTTTGTATTGGTTAGTAGTTAGCTAAGCGGTTCTTGAGGCAGGCAAGTTCAGTTTAGGGGTGTTTGGACTATATTATTTCATTTCTTGGGTCCCGCTCAGCCCCTTTTCCCTAACCCCTTTACCGTCTGTTTATAATAAACATTTTATGTTTGACAGTAGCTTTGGCTGTCTGTGTTGTTTGTTTTCACTGTGCCTTTACACTACACTAATTTGCATGAGTTTTATGTTACGGGTCTCTGTACCATCCACCCTAGAGCCACAGGGTTCGTAACAGCGCCCCCGGTGAGATATCTGTTGATTTCTACAGATGTTTCAACGAATAAACAAACCACAAACAGAAGTGACAATCAGCTATCCCAAAATGATTCGAAGTTCAACAGACATCTACTGGCAGCGCCAGCTGTTGATGAAATGCCTGAGATGAGACTTGATCTGCTCGCTCTTCGATCACAGAAACACATGAATGGTGCCACATTTATACGTCCCATTTCCTTTACACAAAGTGGTTGAGACACATGCGTGCATGCTAATAGAAATAGGCTACCGCTACCTGGAAAAACACTGTGTGAGGTACACCATTACTTTTGATAAAGTGAAAATCAAGAAAAGTGGCCTGGACACCCGATGTGTGATTTCTTAGAAGCAGACAAAGAGGTTTTCATTGTACTTCCCGGCACGTACAAACATAGATTTCCAATCATGGGTGACATTCAGTCGATCTGCTGGGCCTCGGTGTTCCTCATTTGCCAGTTCTCCGCGCAGCATTTGAGTCTACTGCCGGGTCCTTTTGGTCCTCACAGCCGGTACGAACCTGGGTCCAGTACGTAACGTTACAAGCACGGAGGCAGGGCACCTGCGCTGGAGGAACGGAGGACTATTAATAAAAATAACTAAGTAACAAAACAGAACGATGCTACACTGACCGACAAGACACACTAGAAAAGTAAGAACTTAAATAGGGACAGTGATCAGGAACACAGATGAGTGTCCGTGCTGAAACAAGTGTCCGTGCTCTACATGAGGGAGAGTGGGCGCTGGAGCTCACCGGCCAGGATGTCACAGGATTACAACTGCTTTCTTCATGACCCACACACAGAATTGTCTCAGAACCGTCCCGGAATGATGGGGTCGGGGCCACGACATGGGTTGCCTCGCCTCGTCACCCTCCAGCGACTCCTTGTGGTAGGTCGTGGTCTGGCAGCTCATCTGTGGTTTTTGGCCGGTGAATGGGTTCTCATCCAAGCGCGTAGGTGCTGATGCGTGCTGTCTGTCTGAGCGAGCTGTGTGATAAGAAGCGCAACGGCTTAGCGAGACTCCGGAGTCTGTTGGGTCTTCCTGAGATGAGGCAAGGCCATAAGCACGGGGAGACAGAGTAACTCAATGGAGACGATGACGAGAAATGATATTTGTGCGGTGACACTCGCCCCCAGCCCCTGGGTTTGACCCCTGTAAGAGACAAAGGCTTAGAGGATGAGGGGCGGGCTCAGGGGTCTGAGTCGGAAGTCTCTATGGAAACCCTCTGACTGCTGAATGAACACAATATGCCACATCCCGTACAGAACAAATAATACTCTCCTACACACTAATGTATGTATTCTATGGGGAAATAGCACACAGAGACACAGAGAGAGGGGGAATGAAACAGGTAGAGGAGGAATGATGCCGGGAGAAACGGGATAAAACCAAGGAGAAATGGTATGAAGCAGGGAGGACAGCAGTGAAAGAAGCGTTCACTTTGGTCTTTGCCAGGCTTGAACAACCCCAGCCCTGGAAGCTGTTGTTTCACACACCATGCCAGACTCTCTGCGCGTCATGGTCGTTAGAAAAACAAAGAGAGCTAACGAGGCAGATATCCTCTAAACTTCTACAAGTGACTTGGGTTGGGAGGGAGGATGTAGCTAGCTGTGCATTTGGTGTGTGTGTCTGTGAATGTGTGAGCACGTGCATGAGTCTGTGTGTGTTTGTAGGTATGAGTGCGTGTGTGTGTGAGTGGGTGGCCGGTAATGGCTACTGGAGGTGTCAGCGTTTTCATGATCACATTATGAGGTTTTAGCTGTTCCTGTTGATCTTGCTTAATTTCCCAATGATGAGTTATACACACCACTGTGAGCTCACAGAGCATCTGACTACCACCGTCCTAAAATCTTCTTACATTTGCTACTAGGGCTCATTAAAATGTTACATCCTCTTGTTCTTTTAAATGTATTTCCCCCACAGTCTAAGTTTCTTTGGTCCTACTTAGCTGAGGACTCAGTACACTACTGTTAAATGCAAACTGAAAATAAATTTGGCTTGTTGAAGACGCTTCAAAGATAAACACATAAGCAGAATAAAGAATAACCACAAGGATGTTCAAGTTTAAGAAGCAACATTCGGATTGTGAAAGCCAAAAGACAAGATCCAGAGGCAGCTCTGACACGTACGACAAGGCCCTAAAGAAACAGACACACAAACAGCCATCTCCTGACCCCATTCAAGTGGATTTCCCATCATTAAATGTTGTCCTTGGGGCAAAGAGGGTGTGATGAAGAAACAGTGTCCTGGCCGTGATCTGTAATTAAATGTCTACTAGATGGAGAGAGAGGAGAAATAGATGAGAGTGAGAGGAGAGAGAGGGAGAGAGCATGAGGGAGAAAGACTGAGGAAGAGGGAGAGAAAGACAGATGTGATGTGCCCAGTTATATGCCAAGGAACATGGAAATATGGTGAACTGCTTGAAACAATAAGGTTATATGTGGACAGTCGCCAAGAACCATCCACGCCTTTGTTTAGTCAAAGCAAGGAAATGGAAAGATGGACAGATTGAGGTTTTCTGTAATGAAAACACATAATTGCCATCCACAATACTAGGGAGCCGTTTTGTCTTCCCACTGCATAATGAAACAAAGGATTTTTGCACTATATTAGAACTGTATGCTAAAATCTGACAACAGCAGCCAATTAACAGCGCAGGTACTAATGAGCTCCACATGGTTAGGCCCAATGATTGTCCCTGAGTCCAGACATATCCCATGTAGCATATTCACATGTGGCAGCCTGACTCAGAGAACAAACAGCAGAGTGGATCGAATTTCCTTGAAACAAAGAGGAAGATCCACCGCTAAATGCCCACATTGCTCATTTACAAGTCAAGTCACGAAACAATCTGACTTTCAGCTACAGCACTACAAAGTTAAACTTCCTGTGGCTCTGAAACTCACAGGGACATCTACCCTTATCCTTGTGTAATGGCTTTGCATTCAATATAAACAGCATTATAAACACAGCCCCTTTTCGACTCATTGAAACACAGAGCACACACAACCACAGCCATCTCCTAGAGACAGGCACTTGTTCATCTTCGCAGTGTCCAAACAGATTACACCAAACAAGGCAAACAGCAGATGCTTAAAATGCATGAGAATAGAAGAAATGGAAATAAAAAAAATGGAAAATGGAAAATAAAAAACAGTCACCATTTATAATTGGGTCGATCCATGAATTCAGTGGCTTTCAAAGGAGACAATTTCAGTCGTCTAACTTCTACAAGGGGAAGAGCAGAAGCCATATGTTTATAACTAGGCTTTGCAGCTAACTAGCTAGATAACAGCTAGCTTGGCAATCTAGCAAATGTATGATTTGGAATTCCCATTGTTGTAGCATATCCTGGCTGTGGTATAAGATTAGCCAATTAAGCGCCTTTTGAATATGTGTCGTGGGCTAGTGGCGCAAGACAAAGATGATAATGATGTCATCTATACTCACCGAGTTTGAAAAAAGATGGATGTGCTTCGATGTAATTACCTTTCTCTCAAGCAATAGAACCTTTCACAACTAAACATTATCTAATATCTAGCTATACTTTCAGTTGAGGGATGAAGCTACATCTTTACCAGTCTGAACATCAGGTTCCTGTAATTCTTGTAAAACAAATCCCTCAAGCTATCAGAATTTGGATGGGCACCAATGACTAATAGCAACCAGAGATTCTCAATTGGATTGACGTCAGGGCTTTGAGTGGTCCACTGTAGAACACTTTTTTTATGTTTAATACATTTCAGTTCATGATGTAAACACATTTGTAAAAGTCCTTGGGGTGTTGAATACTTATGCAATCTAAAGAAACAGATACACAGTAAAATGAAGGACAGACATAAATAAATCACTATTCATATAAAATTAATAATATCATTTTATTAGTTGCCTGAATTACAATATAACTAACACAGTAATAACTGTAGTAACAACATACAAAGGTATTAATATGTAAATAGTATAACAGTTGTTGAGAAAATCCTGATGTTATTCTATATTCTCTAATTCCACTATCTACTAAAATTAATAATTTTCATTACACATTTGAAAGTCCACTATGTATTACCATCTATTAATTCAGAAAATACTGTCTCAAAAGGCCCTAATTTCATAGAATGATCCCATCAGCAACCACAACTGACAACTGGTTCAAGCCACATATTAGAGAATAGGAGCATTCTGTTTTAACAAATATGCTTTTTCATATGTCTTAAGCAAACAGAATTGTCCTTGACAATCGCTTTTGCAAATTTTCCTCAAGATTCTTTTTGAAGAAATATTCATTACGAGAAAATCCTCTCCCTCAATCCGTCTTTCCAATAAAGGTCCCGTCTCCCTGGGGCAGAAAAATGAAAATGCAGCGGTGAAATGAAAATTTTTCACGCAAACCCAATTACAGGGCAATTTGCAAAGTGCTTGTAGAGAGCAATCAGCAATCGCTCTGCTTGAAAGTTGGCGAGGGGAAAAAGAGACTTTGTTTCATGTCACGCAATTTTTTTCTCTCATTGGTAAAAAGCTTTCCTCCACTGTGTGCCAAGTTAAGATGCTGCATTATTGCCAGTCAGATCCACCATCTCTGGCAGAGGAATGGATGTCAGTACAATGTGGCGCCGGGGAGCACAGCCAGACAAAACGGGCGCATTTGTTCTCTCCTTGGTTTTAAATTAGACTAGACATCAGAAACGACCTTCAGGTATCGGCATGGACCACAGCTGACTGGGTCACATCAGAGGGAGAGAGAGAGGAAGAGAAAGAAAGAGACAGGGAGAGAGACAGAGAGAGAGGGAGGACTGATCGGGATGTATGGTGCTCCTACAGTACATCAAAACATTGCTGGGCCCATTAAAACTGGAACGAGATGCCAAATGAGCGTATGTGACTGTGAGTGTCTGCATAAGTGTACTCGTGTGTGTCCGGCCTAACAGGAGAGCCAGCGCAAAAGCGTCAGCGTTTGGTGCTTACAGAGCAGAACAGGACGTTAGCAGGAAAAACAGAGTAAGAGATCCATTCCCCTTAATATAGCCTCCATCTTGGTGCTACCTCTTATAAACTTGCCGTCGCGCCTTCTTACCTCTGTAATTTAAAAAGGTCAGTTGACTCCTGCGTAATTCAATATTCTTATAGCGCCATATTAACCTTATTTATTCCACCTGGGGTGGCATGTCCACCTGCTGAATACTAAGTATAGATGGTCCAGGGCCCAGCAAAACGTTAAGCAGACACCCCAACCCAGCTGTTTGTCTGTCTGAGGGAAGAGAAGAACACAGTCTGTTCAAGTTGTTCCGTCTGATCAGGAAACAACAACGGAACACGAGACACTGGTTGCTACTGCAGGATTTATAAGAGGGCGAGGCTGTTCCCTTTGTCGAAATCTGATTCTGAGGCTGTTCCCGTTGTCGGATTCTGAGAGGGAGAGGCTGTTCCCATTGTCGGATTCTGAGAGGGAGAGGCTGTTCCCGTTGTCGGATTCTGAGAGGGTGAGCTTTTCCCTCCGTGGCTGGTGCAGCCCCTTTGACGAGGATAATTTGGTGGATTAAATGTTCGCCCATCTCCACCTGAGAGAAACGAAGTGGAAGGCAATTTCCCACCTTCAGACATCCGCTTCATCATCTTCAAATAAAATACCAAATAGTTCAATATGCGCAAGGAGTGGTTGAACAGGGGAAGATAACACTAGTCAGAAATCCTACTTCGACAGAGGGAAATTGATGGGAAAAAAGCCTCAGACACCTTTGAGATTATGTATAACTCGTCAGTATATGAAGAGTTTTGTTTTTTCCTTTCTCTCCCATGATCCAGAACGCTCACAAGAGGCATTGGGCAGACTAAATATGTAGAATGACTGTAGTCTAGAAGAAAAGTAATAGAAGGTAGGATCATTTCTCCATTTGAAATAGATGGAACAGCAGGCAGCAGAGGTTAGCCTATGTATAACCTCCATTCCCATCCAATAACACTGCCAACTCTGAGTGAGAGCTAGTGCATTGCAGAGACAAATTAATGAGGCCAAATGCGTGCAATTGAAAACTTGTCTAGCCAATAATCCACTGTACTTGAATGTCAGAAAGTTATTAAAAAGCTATGGAATGATCACGTAGTGTTACACACTTATTACAGTCATAAAAATCTGTAGAAGGGGAAAACTGTAAAGGATTGAGTCGTGGTGGTGTTGTGTGTTGACCCAAAGTCCCCACAAAGATAAAACTTTACGTTTAGGTTGAAACATTCATTTGGTCATAGTGTTAGATTTGGGCTTACATAGGCATTACCAGTTAGGTTTAAGGTTAGGATTTAGGACTAGGTTTAAGTTAGGGCATCAAGGTTAGCTAATTGAGGTTAAAGTAAGCGTTAGGGCAATGGTATAAAGAGCATGGACATCTGAGTTAGGGTTCAGTCCCCATAAGGATAGAAAAACAAAATGTGTGTATTTGTATTTGCTGGTCAAATAGGTCCTGGTCTCACTGCATGCAAGCCAAACCCTCAGTGGACTTCAGCAGGACAAAAAGTGTGGAAAACAGCAGAATGTCTTGGCGCAGATGAGCAAGAGGAAGGCTTGACGTGATAACTCCGATGGGAGCTGTTACAACGACACATCCGACAGAATTTAGGAAGGGAGACAGCAACAGGTTTTTAACTCAATGTGAAATGCTTACAATACTTCCTTTTCCAAAAATGCAGAGTCAGCAAAGTGAGCAACAGATAACAACTATAATAAAAAATAAAGATGTGTTTTTTAGTGAGTGTGTGTAGGTCTGTGCATTCAATTCCTGTCTCCCTTTGCTTTTGAACACATCCTTTCACAGTGAAGTCTTTGACATTTATCCTGATGCTATTTCCAAGCTTTGTCAAACTGAGGAAACGAATAGACAAAAGCCGGGTCATCATCTCAAAGCTTAAGGATAACAAAAATGGTTGAGAAGAATCTCAAATATGACATTTTATTTAGAGAAACGGGGCAGGGCTTATGGGAAAAATTTGTGTTTAAGTTGAGGCAAGGAAATTAAAAAAAGCTGTCACTCAGGAAGTTCTTAGAGAAATGGAAGTGCTTCAATGACATCTCACTCCTAAATAGAAAGAGGAGAGAGAAATAGACAGCAGGAAACTGGAACAGTGGATCCCCCTTTCTCATTGATGTTTAAAATAACATTTCCTTTTCTCAGCAGACACATTTCTCCAAAGCAACGTCTGTGGCTAACCTACATATTAAGCACCACCCGCATTTCTACTGCTGGAGAATTCACTGGTATGATATGGCTTGATCAAAGCCACAATGTATATCATTGACCAATCAGATACAACCAGGAGAGAGAGAGAGGCATAAAAAGAGGGAGAATACAATAGAGATAATGACAAGGCAACCAATATTAAAGTATTGACAGCAGCCAATCATACACAGGTAGAGGATGTCAACCAGAAATACAGCCAGGGTCATTGATCGGTATAGTATAAAGTCTTACCATTCTCATTAATTGACTTCAATGCTGTCATTATAGCCCTTAACAGTGTACTCGCAGGCCATCCAATCACATGAAGCTCTGTGTGAGGACTGTACTGAACCTTAGTTATTGCGGCTCCTAGACTGGACACTGCCAATCAAAGGCATGTTAAGAACAGCTCCACTACAAAGCCGACTATGATTGAAATGACAGTAGCCTCTCCTCCATACTGCACACAGCCCTGGCAAAGGCACATTTAACCATGGCGGAGGGAGGCACACGGGCTCTCGCTGACAAGTAAATTGCTTCCTTGGCAGCGGTGAAAAAAGAAAGTAAACGAGAAAGAAAATTGAAGGAAGAACATGGGGAAAGAAAGTAAATGAGAGGCAGGGAAGGTGAGAGGGAGGGAGGCCGGTGATTGTGAAAACGTTATTTCGCTGAAGGCGTAATGGACTGGGCATTGATGGGTCTGATGAGAATAAGGAATGGAGAGCTGAAATCAAGATGGTGGAGTCGAACATTGATTGTGAATCGTGAGTGACGGCATGAGCTCATTCTCCCTTGATTTGCTCGCGTTTTTGCTTTCTCTCTTTTTCTCGTCGTTCTCCATGACGCCACCATCCCGTGAATCACTCTATATACATAAAGAACTGTGTCACTAAAACCTCTTGTCTGTATTGGTAAGATTTCTGTCTTTTTTTCCATTTCCCAGACGTTGTCAAAATGTCAGCCACAAGTTATTTCATGTGCATCCCCACACACTGTAATCCCCTCCAAGGCAAAGCTAGGCAATCAAAGATGTCTGCAAGGCTTTACTGCATCAAAATGACAAGAGTAATTCTCGATGATTAAACAGGTTCCCTTTATATACCTGAGTCTTGGCCCACAGTGGAGACTTTGTGTTCTTGGCAGCATTCTGAAATTGCTGAGAGGAAATCAATCCAACATTAGCTACAGGTCGGTGACTAGTGCCATCTAATTACAGATACGCCATCTCAAACCATCATACTCTTATTTCCACATCCAAATTGTCAACCCCGCAAAAAAATCTGAATTAGAGCACGTTTTCAGATCCACACCGGGTTTAACGAAAAGATGTCATTGTGTCAAAGAATCAGACAGACAGAATGGCAGACAGTCAGACAAACAAGATGATCATGCAGACAGAAGTAGTTTCCATGGTGAACAACACATGGCCACAAAGTGGCGTAGACAAGGTGCGTACTGACCTGCAACCAGAGGTCCCTCCGGCAGCTGTGATTGGGCAATCCGGAGCAGGGCGACTATAACAAAGGGAGTGGCAGCTGACCATGTGACAGGCATGGTGCTCACTGTCCTGGCATCCCTATTGGCCAATCTGCAAAGGACAAAGACATATCACATTATAAAACATTAGGTAATGGAGAGTTAACAACACACAAGCAGGCTGGTGTGATAGAGACTGGATTTGGTCAGGGTGGGAAACGTATGCCAGAGAGAACGGAGATGTCAGGTAAGTATCTATGTAAAAACCCGGGACAAGCATGATTGACAGAAGGTTCATTTACCACAAAAACCTGTTCATTGCTTTCAGTACACGACTCCTCACATTTCTCATTTAAATCAATGTCCTAGCACTCAAGTCCAGGAATCGGTCTTGACACTCGAGTCACAAATTTCAGGACTCATCTTAGACTTGCCTTTTAAACCATTGATGACTTTGATTTAAACTCAGATTTGCTTGAACGACCTGTATGCAATATATTTGAATGGTTGGGCAATGATAAGGAGACATAATATTGTCGACACTAGATGCCCTGATCAGTTCTGTTTTGTGGTGGGAAGCTCATGCACAGCCCAGATCAGACAGAAAAACACTTGCTGTCTAAATGGTCTAATTGGATGAGTGCAACATCCCTACAGTTCATCCCAAATGTTTAGAGGGGAGAATCACAGCTTGATTGCTTAGAGAACTGCCAAATTCCTCTAAACTCTCCTCTCTCTCTCTCTCTATCTCTCCCAGACACACACAGGCATTCACACACCTGTAAACGTCACAGCAACAGACTCTTAGACACACTCAGCCTTGACATGTCAGACAAAAGCACCAGCATGTGGCACAGCGGCTGAGAGGCGCCCAACCCAAGCCTCTCCTCCTCCACTGTTTCCTAACCTGAGCACTGTGACAGGTCCTGCCTGTAGTATGGAAATGAATCTCAGGACTTTCCTGATCGGCCATCTGTGGAACAACCTGTTTTTCCGTGTTTGATTACTTTCGGCACCCCTCTCATTGCTTTGCCTAGCTTCTCATCCGTCTCTCCCTCTCTCCCAACCTCCCTCCCTCCCTTCCCCAGCTGTATGGCTCCTGTCCTGCCCTGTTTTGAATACAGCCAGTCTAACACGCTTTCAGAGTGGGGGCCATGTGCTTTGCTCATCTGGACGTGCATTTGGAATGACAAGACTGAAATCCTCTCATGAGGTGCAGTGGAATACGGTCGACATCCTGAACACCGATCAGCAAGGATTAGTATGACAGTACGGTGTATGCGGGAATTTAAATGCCGAGCCGATGACTTTACAGGGGAGCATGAGGAGCACAAAGTAGTAGTTATACGTCATGGTGTGAATTGGTCAAGGATTTTGGGATCCATTAGCCAAGCCTGTAGTGAGTGGCTCTTGTCTCTTGACCACTGGTTCCCTATCAAATGTGTTGCTTCGCTGTATCTCGTTTTGCCATCGTCTCAATCATCTTTCACATTTACTACCTGCACTGAACAGAACCACTATCCTCATTATAACGTGTAGCTGCACTCTTCGTTTTCCTCTTTCCCTCCCGCTTCTCTTTCTCTCTCTGGCTGGGATTTTCTCTAGGAAGGAAGAGAAGCCGCAGGACCGCTACAGTATTTTCTCAAATAGGTTTTCCTCCAATCGTATCTGTGGGCGCTCTATCAACACTCCTGGGCTCCTTTATATGCATTTCCTTAAATGCATCAGTAAAAGACCTGTCTGTCCATCAGGACCTTGCTACGCTGTGGGAAGCTCCTGGCCACTCTATGATATCACAACATATTATTCCTCCAGTGTCGCTGCAAGCATATACAATCATGCATTATGTTTCCCCACAATTGCAGGATTTGCATGCGGTGATGACAAACACTCCATCTACCGGCTTCCCGGGTGAAGATAAAGAGGTAGGTCTGGTTGGACAGCGATACACAGGGTTTCAGTCTCTCTTTTGGCAGAAGACTGCATTCTTTACCTGCCTAGCATCCCTCGTCGAAGAGACCTGGAGAAGAGATTCCATTCTTCTTGAAAATTGTGTCAGATAAGGGTCACATCATCCATTCAGAGGCAATCTGATAAATACCCAATTACCAGTCTGGAGATGTGGCTGACAAGGGGCCAACCAGGGTTTCAGTGAGCTAGACTAGGACGCAGTAGAACCAAGATGGCTTCCCGCCCCTCCAACCAGCCATAGAGGGCCCAGCCATCTAATCAGAGAAAGACAACTCATTACTCCATTCCACTTGATTAATGAAGAGACAGGTTGAAGAGACAGAAAGATTTATTTGAGGCTTCCCCTGAAACCAAAACCACATATGCAAAGATGCACTGCAGTCAAATTAATCAAAGACTGCGCAAACTCGGCCAAACTGAGAAATTCTGTGTAAGTTAAGGACTCCAATTTACAACCAGTTTGCGTCAGAGGCAATGACCATTTGCGGAACAACATGTGAGATTTGATTGGTCTTTTTCACTTGGCTTTGTGTCCCTGACTTGCTTTGCTATCACCACTGATTGCGGTCAGTGAGGAATAAAAGCCCATTATTGTCTTCTACTCCCTCCATCAGTCTCAATGACCGCTCAATGGATTGATGGAGCCCAATTAATCAGTCAGGTAGAAGAAGCCATAGTGCTGGCTCAGTGGTCATCTCTCTCTCACAGCCTATCAGAGAGGGACTATCAGCAAAACACTCGCTGCCCACAAATTGATTTTCTGATCCAGCAGAAACCAATGTGAAGTCATTAAAAAAGCTGTGGTCCTCCTTTTCATCTTATAGATCTCACACCTAAAATGACAGAAGCTCATAACTAGAGACACACCAGATTGAGTCTACTGATGAATATACAGACCAAAACATCCTTGTGTGATCAATTTTCTCTATTTCCCACACATGCAAAAACATTCATACAGCTATGATGTAATGCATTGAGAATGCAAACAGACGTGACACATACAAGAACATGACACATTCCTGTGTTTTACGAAGTGAGTATTTTCAGCAACAATCTGGAAGCAATTAAGGTTAACCTCCTTGCCCAGGGACAAAATGCCTGATTTTTCACTTTGTC
>JACXGI010002580.1:23450-71975 GCA_016801175.1 Esox masquinongy
ACACCCCGCTCACCCTGCCACCCGTGTTACCCCCTGCCACACCCCGCTCACCCCTGCCACCCGTGTTGCCCCCTGCCACACCCTGCTCCCCCCAGCCACCCGTGTTATCCCCTGCAACCCCCTTGCTACCCCTTGCCACCCCCTACTACCATGCCACCGGGTGTGAAGCCGATAGTGTGTGTTTAAACAGATTAATTTCAGGTAACTTTAGGGTCAGAAGTGCTTGAGAATTAAAATGAACTTCACATTACCTCTGACAGCACTCTATCCCTTAACGCTTAATCTACTTTTCTTTCATCCTCCACTTCTTAGATTTTTCCCTAAACTTTACATTCAGCATACAAAAACCAGAGGAAGAAAGGAGGAGGGGATGAGAGAAAGAACAAGAAGAAGAAAAGGAAGACTAAAAGACAGGAGAGAGAAAAAACTGAAGAAATGATACAGTGTGCTAGAAAGTGAGTACAAAAGCATCCGTTTACAATAAACTGCAATAATAAGCTTCTCCAAAAATATAAAGCATAAGTCTCTTTTATGTTACAAATGCAGAATAATTTAAGCTGCAAAGTAGAGCAGACAGAGAACGTGTCTCTTCCCCTGTCCTCCGGCTCTTTGTTTGGTATTCACCTGGGTGGGGGGCTAGAGAGGGTTGACGTGCAATTAGACTAGGCCACACATCTCCATTTGAAGACCATTCTATTCACACTCCCAGCACAATGACTAAAGAGATTTTTGCATAGTGTTAGCACATCCTTCAGTGCCCCTCCTCTCCTGTCTTTATGCATCTCTCTGAACAGCACAGTGAGCACACCTACTGCCCTACCACCAGCTCCCTCGGTCTGTGGTGGAGATTGTTCTAAACCACAACTGGAAAGCATGATAATGGGCACAAGGCTGGTCTAAGATGGTATCTATTATTAGCCTTTACAATATTTGTGATCAACCAGACTCAGTTGGTCTTGTTTACAAAGGTACATTGATTCATTTCTCTTAAACGGTCAGTATCACAAGGTTTAGGATCTCACTGCCCATAAATATTTATAAATAAATTATATATACCTTTAAAAAGTCTACACACCATTATGGAAAATGCAGCTTTTGTTGATATGCAGGTAAAGCTGAATGAAGAAATATCAAGTCATATCTTTTTTAATATTTTTTCCCCTAACAATATTCAAATGAAAAATAAATTGAGAAGAAAGCTGAAAAAATGATAGAAAATAAAAAACTGTCAGTGCCTTGGTTGCATACCCTACTTACACTTCGTCAAAGCACTTTTGCTTGGATTACATCAGTAAATCGGTTTGGATTTCTCTATCAAGTCAGCATACCTGGATTTTGCCATTTCATCCTGCTCTTCTTTGCAGAAGTGTTTAAGCTCAGTAAGCGTTCTCCTTTGCGCAGACCTCTTAGAGTAAGTCCAGAGATTTCCTATAGGATTAAGGTCCAGGCTCAGACTGGGCCTTTCCAGGATACTGGTCTTCTGTTTTGCAAAGTTATTCCTTGGTTGCTTTGTCTGGGTGCTTCGGATTGTTGTCATGTTGAAAGGTTTCATTCATCTTCAACTTCTGATTGCCAAAATAGCTTGATATTTGGAGTCCTCTCAATCTTTTCCAGAGCCCCAGTCCTGCTATAGAGAAGCAGACCATCAGATGCTGCCACCAATATGCTATGACAGTAGCTACTGTGTACTTCACTTCGCAAGAGAAATATTTTGGGGAATTGAGGCCAAAAAGTTCTATCTTGAGGCTTGTTTACATTGTTACATTTTCTCAGACATATCAAACAAGGCTCGAGACGCTAGAATATTTTGTACTGTAAACTTACAAATATCAATATCTTGAGACATCACCTACCGAGGTAACATGCTCAACATTTTCAAGAGAGCCCTCTGGAGTTTTGCAAGTGTGAAGACAATTCTGTCGGAATTGCATAATGTTTCTGCTCAGTGTGCACGCACATCTTTCTATAATCCCGCAATTGACGGTCACAATCCCGTGTGGTACATCTCGATCACGCCGGAGTAAATGGAAACATTACGGAAATTATTATGAATAAAGCAAGATTAGTCTGTTTAGATTTTTTGTTTTCTCTCTCATAATTTAAACAATCCTTGGTCTCCTCAGACCACATAACATATTCCTATATGCTTCTGGAGAATTATACAGGCTTGGATGTTCATTTCTGTAGGTAACTGCTATCATCTTGCCAAACCATTCCACAACTCACACTTGTGGAAGACACACACACAATGGTGGTAATATGCAGGGAGCGGCCAGTTCCAGACAGGAAATCCTGCCCTGTCATCAATGTTGGAGCAACATCCTCATCTTTACAATGTTCTGGTTGTGCCATGTTGCCTCCACTTGTTAGTATTCTCCGTGTGCCACGACATTTAAACAACATAAAATCGATCAGAAATTCAGTGTAGACAATGTTAATGTTGTGAACGACTATTGTAGCTGGAACCGGCAAATTTTTCAAGGAATATCTACATAGGCGTACAGAGGCCCATTACCAGCAACCATCAGTCCTGTGTTCCAATGGCACTTGTGTTTGCTAATTCAAGTTGATCATTTTAAAAGGCTATGTGATCATTAGAAAACCCGTTAGCAATTATGTTAGCACAGCTGAAAACTTTTGTGCTGATTAAAGAAGCAATAAAACTGGCCTTCTTTAGACTTTTTTAGATACTACTAATTGAGTATCTGGAGCATCAATTGCGGATTCAATTACAGGCTCAAAATGACCAGAAACAAAGATATTTCTCTGTCCATTACTATAACTCTGTAACTCATCTGTCTATTCTTGTTCTGAGAAATCTTCAACAGTAAAGAGGTGACTCTGGGATGCTGGCCTTCTAGGCAGTTGCAAAGAAAAAGCCATATCTGTATGCCATACAGTACCCTGTGGACGGCGCTTGATTGGAGGGAAGAAGGAGTCAGCTGGTATTCTATCTATAATGGAGTGGCCAGCACAGTCAGCGGATCTCAACCCTATTGAGCTGTTGTGGGAGCAGTTTCACCATATGGTGCGTAAGAAGTGCCCATCAAGCCAATCCAACTTGTGGCAGCTACTTCAGGAAGCACGGGATGAAATCTCATAGCTCAGCAGATTGACAACTAGAATGCCAAAGGTCTGCAAGGCTGTAATTGCTGGAAATGGAAGGTTATTTGATGAAAGCAAAGTATGAAGAACGCTATTTTTATTTAAATTAAAAATTATTATTTCTAAGTGACACCAAACTTTGGAACAGTAGTGTATGTGTAATTGCTTTGAAATGTTTCCATGTCACTCCCTGATATCTCTCTCTGGTATGGTCCTTACATTAATAAGATTTGCAGATGTTAGGTCCTTGTGGACCATGGCTATCTCAGCACCATGCAACCAAGAAACCCTCAAGGAAGCCCTAAAGGATCAACTTATGTCATTTAGGGATATTCTGAATTACTTCTGAATGATCGGGAGATTACAAATTGAGTTTGTACATGTTTGAATGTGATTGATTAAATCTGAACACAGATACATGACCCATTAATATGGGTGTGCACACTCACGGCACTAAGGCTGTTCTACTGATTACTATTTTTCAGAGAAAGTATCCACTCCTTTTTCACGTACATACAGCTCCGGAAAAAATTAAGAGACCACTGCACCTTTTTCTTTCCTTTCCAAAAAAGGTGAAAAGGAAGGTTTTGAGTGAGGAACAGAAGGGTTAAAATTAAGAGACCACTGCAAATTGAACGCTTCTGTTCCTCACTCAAAACCTTCCTTTTCAACTTTTTTGGAAAGGAAAGAAAAAGGTGCAGCGGTCTCTTAATTGTTTCCGGAGCTGTATTGTTGTTAAAGATCTCACTCAAGGTGAAAAAAGCCCTGACAAGCCATATGTTTTAACACGTCTGCGTGAACATATTTTGATCTGGGTTGTCGGTAAGCGTTAATTGCATGGTTGAATTAACTGGATATGGATCGAATGCACAGGTGACACGTGCCAGTCGACCATATTGACGCGTGCCGGCCTCGGGCTTGGACGGATTATGCGTGCTATTCGGTCAAAATGATGCTCTTCTCGCTGGCCAATAAACGGACTACCCACACACACGAGTGGTGGACAGAGACGAGTGACAGGGTAGCTGACTCCGCGTCAGGTGGTGGGGGGGGTGAGACGGCACCCCAAGCACCCCTGCTTCCCACGGCTATGGACGTTAGCCTTAACGTCAACAATAGCTGCACTGTCAACAAAGGTCGGTTGACTTTTGACATTCACTGTGAATGCCTTGGCCTTAGTTCAACAGTCTTACTTTTTACATGGATGGATGGTCAGCGTTAACAAGATTAGCATGTCCCGAAAATGTCCATACTATGTGGATTAGTATTAGCTCTGCCCATATCTCCTATTTGAGATAGTGTGCAGTTGCATGCAACCAGTACAGATGTGTGGCATGGGGATCAGTCAGAGGACAGGGCAGAGGGAATGCATACTTGATTCGATTCAGCTCACCGGAGTAGCAAATATGTTAATCTCATTCCGCATAACTATTAAATAAACAATTTGGACGGATCTAGCATCAAAAGCATTATTTTATTTTAAATCCACTCTAAAAAAAAAAGGGTTCCACAAGGCTGAATTCATTTAAATGAAGCTAGAACTTCCTTGTTTTGCCCCAAATTGGTGCAGTATCAATCAAGCATGCTCTATATGCTCAGCTGTCCCACAACAAAGTTAACTTGTAGTGATTGATGCTTGTGTGCAAAAGCCACATTCGGTAAAGTGTCGTGGGTGGTGATTGGTTGATTTTCTAAGCCGCTTAAGCCAATGTCTACTGAGGCAGGAATTTCTCAATATGTTCTAATAAAGCTAATAACAGCCAATTATGACTGACTTTTCTACCAGATCCTCTCCAAATTTGTGCAAAAATGTATTTAAGTGACTGAGAAATGCATAAGTCGGTGGTTGTCATTGCAGCTGCAGAAGTGTCAGTATTCAACCTTGAATTATCATGACAGAAATTACATTTACTTGAAAGAAATATCTAAAAGACATGCCCCAAATGAAAAAAAAACTCCAGTCCAGAGTTCATCCAGAAACCCTTTTGATACACTGAACTTTGCTACGTTAACAGTTCCTCCGAGAACCCCTCCACGAACTGAATGTGCAAATATGAACCACTGACTACCAGAGTTTCTTGAAAAACTCTGGGGGTTGTGAACATCGCCAAGTTCCCTCAAGTCACCGCTATTTCTAAGCATGATCATTTTGCAACTGAAATGGAGGCAGGAAATATGGAGGTAGTGAAGAAGTGAGGGAGAGAGCCAGCAGGAATGGAGCAAAAGAAGAGACAAGTGGACAAATCTCCTTAAGTATGTTTTCCAGAGTTGTACTGTGTCACTGTCACGTGTATTGATGGATGTCCCCCTTCGGCTCTCTGTCCATAGCAGTGTCCTCTTAATGAAACCATGGTTACCTCCCTCTCAAAAAAGAAAACCGTTAAGGCTGAATTAAACCTCAAGTTTACAGTACATTATTCCTCTCACTTCATTACAATAAAAGGATTAACCTGCCTGGGTGCTCTAAAATGATTTGTGGGAAGCGACTCTAGCGTGGTTGAACTGTCCTTCCCCCTTAGCGTAGATCACCTCTCCTGAGCCTCCCCCCAGTCCCTCCACTCATCATCCTGCAGTCACACACTGTCCTTTTAGCCTGTGGGGCTGCGACTACGACTGCTGCCAGAGCAGGGATGCGGGGATGATGATCAAGCAGGTATACGAAACTACAGCCATTCGGATGCCCCGCAGTTGACCTCCACAACGGCAAACCGTCCATCCCTTCCAAACAGGACAAGTGTTGAGCTGGACTAAGTGGCCCACTTTACCATCCGGCAGCACCCCGTGTCATTGCTCAACATGTCCTTGAGCATACGGTTCAGTCACAAGAAGACGCGTTGGATTTTGCTTGCGCACTTGACACAAACCTGTCCTCCCAGATGGATTCCATCTCGCTTTGGAAAGAGGAGTAGTCACACAGTAGCGGCCAGGCGTGTCTTTCCATGAAATGGAGATGATGGAGACATGAGCTAAATCAAAATGAGAATAAATTACAATAGGGGAAAGCACTTCGGCAATGACAAGGCTGGCGATGGGGTCTGGTCACCACGGGCCCCCTCTACAGTTCTCCATCTTCTCCCGAATGTGATCTGTGATAAATTAAAAGCTGATTATTTCCTGGAAGGATAACCTGAGGGCTCGCCCCCCCACCCCCCCACCCCCCGGCCCCATGCTGGCACTGATGGATGATGCCTCAGGCTCCGCTACAAACCTGTCCCTCCCCACTGCCAGCAGAGAAAACACATGGCCTATCCCTCCCGCCGCCATGGGCTTAAGTGCCTCCCTTATCACGATGCCATCTCCTAATTCATTTCACTAAAAGCCCCAGCAACTCTTCACAGAAGATAGTTCATTATGTTTCGTGAACGCAAAAAATAAAACAATTGGCCGCTCACCTGGAACGTACAACAGCATCACCACTGACTACTGTAGGCTATATGGCCTGGAATGTACAACAGCATCACCACTGACTACTGTAGGCTATATGGCCTGGAACGTACAACAGCATCACCACTGACTACTGTAGGCTATATGGCCTGGAACGTACAACAGCATCACCACTGACTACTGTAGGCTATATGGCCTGGAACGTACAACAGCATCACCACTGACTACTGTAGGCTATATGGCCTGGAACGTACAACAGCATCACCACTGACTACTGTAGGCTATATGGCAGGAGTAGGCAGCTGAATTCAGCTACCGGCCAATATTGTCGAAGCAGATGGTCGGGGGGCTGGAACAGAACTCTAATCATTTTGACACTACAATTCGTACACAGCATTTTAAATTCAGCTAAGTCCAAAAAGAGATTGTATATAATAATTTCATTGCCTGACTACATTGTAACACAATCATGTCTTATAATATTCCTGGGAATACTTGAAAACAGACTGCACAAATCATTAATCATTTTTTAGTAATTGGATTTTTTTAATTTAGGTTTCCGGAAAAATTTAAATAATCCGCAGGCCTGTTGCCGACCTCTGCTATCTGTGTTCATCCCCATCCGTAGGTAGGAAAGCGTCTTTTGTGTTTTTGCAATCCACCCGCTTCCACTTCTCAAGCACACGTGGATATGCTCTTAAGACAGCATGAAGGGCATGGGAGTCAGCCTGCCTCAATGAGAAATTATTCCTTCCCTCTCAAGTCTTCTCGACCTCAGCAAGCAGAGCACCCAGCGTAGGCGGCGCCATGACAGAGGTTTCCACGCTGCCATCACCTTTCTCAGCTGTCTGTAGCGTTTTCCCTGGGTCTGCATCCTCTGGAAGGGCAATAGTGTCCTCTCTGATTGGGTCTCCAGAACGGAGAACAAAGGCGCTCTGTCTCCTCATTGTGTTCCTTTGTGTCCCATATGTCAGTAATCTTTGGCGTTAACAATACAACGACTTCCGAGAACCGCTTCAGCCATTATCTGGAAGTAGAATCGCTGTCATTTTCCCACCCACAATCATAACTCTAATTATAAAAGTTGCTTTGTAAGCATGTCGGTTACGATGTTAATTACCGGCGCGCAACGTGGCTAACGCATGTTCAAATGCCAGTCGCCATTGTCCCCCTCTCACAAAGTTACACCTGTTTCCGCTTCTGCCGCGTGCAGACTCAAACCAAGTCCCAGGTCAGTTCACTTCCTGTAAAGCGCAAACCCCGATCCCATAATTCCTCCCGTTAATATCTCTGCTAATCTTTTTTTATGAATCGTCGTAGCACATATCGCCTGACATTAACCAATATGCCTGTTCTGCATGGTTCAAATTGATGATCCAAATCCTACAGCCGGCTCCTTATCATTACTCAAGCCTTGACTCAGCACCATCAATTGTAGTTACAGTGGTGTTAAACTCTGTGGGGCACTTTTCCGCTCACGGGCCACTTATTACAGATCCGCCAAAGATACCGTTAACCCTTTCCCTGCTAAGAATATGTTATTGGTCCCTAAGCATTTGTATGTGTCCTAGCTTCCATTGGCAGACGGCACAAGCTACGGGACTTGGGGTTATTATGGATTCTATGGATACTACTCCACTAAAGACATGCTTAGCTGCCCGGACAGGGTAAATCACTCCTCAAGGGTAATGGAAATACCCATTACACGTCTTATACTAGCACCAACGATGATTCTCCCTCAGAGACTGCCACAGACAAATAAAGTCAAGGTGTTTGTGCTTTCACCAGGCTCCCCATTAGGTTTGATTGACATGGCGCGCTGACGTGTGTTTATAAGATATCAAAAGAGCTCAATAGCCACACGGAATGATTTTCCCACTCAGGCATGGCAACAGCCATAAGCATTAATCACCACAGCCCTGTATTTTACCGGCCCACTCCGGCAAATTAAATCCCCAGAATAATATCTTCATCATGGCTGTATTTCTGCACTCCGACACCGGCATCTATCTAGGTCTGAAAAGCAGAGCGAAGTGCCTGCCAACTCAGTGAGAACTGAAACCACAGGGCAATAAAAAGTGACACCAGGAATGAGAAAGTTAATAGTGTGTTTCAGATGTATTTTCTGTAGGACAGGGGGTTGTAGCTAGACGGCAGCTTATTTTTACTGTGAATGACAGCGGTGGTGGAAGGCAATCTCCCTTTCTTTATCCTTATTCATTTCATCCGGAAGATTCAGACACAAATATCACACCGCCGTATGATTCCAGCATGCTAACAAAAGTCCAATACATCTGGCTACACCAAATGGCATCCTATTGTGGTTATATTAAGTACATCACAATCACAGTATTTCAATCAAATTCTGTCAAGGATTCTGCGTGCATACGATTACCTAACTTGAATATAAACTGCTAGTATCAGTTTTCTGTGAGTGTTTGAAGAAGTGGATATTCACACCACCTCTGTCAGACGGTGCCTGAAGCAAACTAAGCCAAACACGGAGACACACAAGACACCAACTAAAGAAGACGTGGCTGGAGGCTTCCACGGGGGAAACTGGACCCCTGGCACTTTCCTTCAAACATCATCCACTGACCCCTTTCATCTTCTGTTCGCACACTCCCTCCCTATATGCACATCATGTGGATTATGGTAAATGATTGAGTATTTGCCTGAAAGGTGACACTGGCCGTGTTGCTTTTCAAAACAAACATAGGCCCGCTGGCTCAGTATTTCATTTAAGTGAATAAGGTTGTGTTGGGTTAAAACAGGAATACTACATCACTGTCCACAGAGAGCTGATCTACCGAGCCTTTTACAAAGTGCTTCCTCTACTATGGATGTATCTCAATCAAACGGTTTGACCTGCAATGTACACCTTACACTCTTCCTGACCTCTCCATTAGCAAGAAGATACAACGCATATTGCCTCACAGTCTACCTACTGTAACGTCATGCTCTAGAAAATTACAGACGACATGGAGCAATACTGGGCTAGGGAACACATCATGCATAAACAACAGGCAACCGCCGTGCACCGCAACAGGACATGCAAGACAGCGAGATGAGCTCGTCCAGTCTCAGCAACGACAGACAGGAGCAGTGGTGCTAAACATGCCGGCTATCTCTCTGCCATGGCGAGCTACGTTCCCATGCTGTCACTCCCTAACAAAGCAAATCATTTCTCCATGAGGATTTCTTCACTTCCTCCTAATCCAACCGGATATGTCATACACAACCTTCAATTAGAGCTATCACGCACACTCCGTAATTAACCACACTGACTGATATTGCGCTTTGTGTAAAATGTATTCATATTATCCAGATTACAAATAAGTGCATATTCATCTAATTAGCTAGCATGGCACACAAGCTTAATTAAAGTTAATTCATAATGATACCCCCAAATCCAGAGATTACTGAGCTCATGGTGTAGGTTCTAGTTAATTAGAGTACAGGCAGAGTATTCATGGTTTATTGGCAGTCAGAGCCTCTCTCCTTCTCTTCCAATTATAGCACAGGGTCAAAACTGAGATGTGTGCATCAAAGTGAACCAAAACTTTTGTTTTCTTCCTCTGGGTGATCTGCATACAGCTGGTGTGTGTATGTGTGTCTTGTTGCGTAAATGTTCTGAGTCATTCCTACAGCCACACACATCGTGTTCCCTTTCTAAATATTCTGTTACCTTGTCTCATCTATCCTCACCATGTGGAGTTAAACGGTACAACAGTACATGCCAAGTTAAATTGGCAATTACGGAGCTTATCGTCCATATATTTGTTTTCTACAATGTTGCAAAAGAACATTTTCTAATCCATGCCTTGTTTATCTGAGTGCAGCAGGCAAACAATGGGAATGCCGGGCTGAATATTCATCGTGGGGCGGTAAGGAGTACTTTTACACTTGAAAGAATGAACGTTCCACTTTCACTCTACACTACATAGTGGTTTTATAACTCGCTACATACAGGGAGGGTGATGAGTCACACGGTAAAGTAGCTATAGGGATAAATTTCAATCTACTGACCTCTTCAAGCATTTAGATGAGCTAAAACTACACCACTGACCTCTCCAAGCATTTAGATGAGCTAAAACTACACCACTGACCTCTCCAAGCATTTAGATTAGCTAAAACTATACCACTGACCTCTCCAAGCATTTAGATGAGCTAAAACTACACCACTGACCTCTCCAAGCATTTAGATGAGCTAAAACTACACCACTGACCTCTCCAAGCATTTAGATGAGCTAAAACTACACCACTGACCTCTCCAAGCATTTAGATGAGCTAAAACTACACCACTGTCCTCTCCAAGCATTTAGATGAGCTAAAACTACACCACTGTCCTCTCCAAGCAACCCTCCTTTTAACATCTACGGAATTCCTGGATTCCAAATGCCCTGACCTTCCTCACAGTTTTTATATACATGAGATGGGGGCATCCCCAGCAAATGACACCTGACCCTCGGGGCACATCCCATCTCCTTCCGTGGCCCTTTTGAGTGGGTGTCCACTGAGAGATTCTGTGGAGGCCTGTTGGGATGGTGATGGGAGAGGGGCCAGGACATGCTGTCCGGGGTCAGGGGCCCCTGAGGTCTCTCTCCCCCCTCTGCCCCCTCTGAGACCTTCGGAGTGGTGCATTATACATTGTCAGGGAAGAGCAAGGCTGGTTGCCATGGAAATAGATGCAAATGGTATCCAACTGGACAGTAGGACCTCTTGGTGAATGATACACTGGCACCAAAAATTGTTCAAGTGCCGTTGCACAGAACTGCAATTAAAATGGAATATATGTTTAATAGTCTATAGAGGGTTGATAATGAACTGCAGTCCAACTAGGAATTCTACAAGACTTTATCCCTCCAAAAAGCATAGTCTTTCTACATTGTCATAGATTTGATTATATCAAATTTCAATTCCAGATTGTATAGCTTAGGATATTGAATAATGAGAGATAAGTCCTCTTATATTTATAATTTCTTAAGTACTTTCTCGATTTATCACTCATCATTTTGGCACTGATGAATATAAAACACAGACATGCAATGGTGATGACAGGGTTTTTAGTCATCCTTAAATCGTTAACCTGTTGAAGACCACGCAGGGTCCGAAGTAAGGTATTTAAGTTCTTTTCGCACAAACCTGGTCAGAACGAGTGCAATTTTAAAAAGAAAACAGTAGTGACCCTGGTCTTGTCCTTGATGGTAAACACTTTAAACTAAACAGTAAAGGAGAGAGGATGGAGTCTGTTGAGCTCTGTCTGCAATACACCACAATACGTGGTGTAAGTGGAAAACAGGGTCTTTAAAACAAACAGGCTTTCCTTTTCTTCAGGAATACTAAAACAAATTCACCAATGGATTATGGGCATGTGGAATTTAAAATGTTGCCATTACTCTGTGAGGAAATAAATATATTATTGATAATAATTTTCAATATTTATACAAAGGGTCAGAAATATGTTACAGAGGCTAAAATTATAATTTGAAGTAATCTTTTCTATCACTTTTGCCGAGAGCCATTATGCTTATCAAATAAATATGACTATAAATACTTAACTCAGCAAATGTCTAATGACTAAAAGTAAATGTGGAGATATGCCACCATAAAAAACATCTAATGAAGAATTGATACATTTCAGCATCTTTTTTAGGCATTGTAAATGAAAAATACAAACTCTAATCAATGCACTTTCATATATAATTCAAATGTCCCCTGAGGAGCAACACTGCAATTATGAAACACAAAATAAATCATCCCGAAAGAAATGTTCAATGACTTTAGATGATTCATAAAGACGGTTATTTTTTGAAAATAAGGTTGCTAGAGGGAAGCGGAAAGCAAATTGCATTATTTGAGAACTACTAAATGCAAAGTACTTTTTCTGTACATCTTTAAAGTTATTGAGAAAACATTACAAGAAAACTCTGCAGGGGTTAAATAGATATTTTACTTGGGTGGAAATCCAATCTAGAAACAAGGAACCGTTCTCTGGACAAACATCTCTGAAAGTTGCATTGTATATTTGACAGGAGTAAATATATAGCAGAGGTTAGCATTGCAAGCAGACAATTACTTTCCTGCTGTTCCATTTAGGTCAGACAGACCCAAAGGAAAGTCAGAGAAAATAATCCATCAATACAGTGTGTGTGAAGGAACGTGTGTGTTGAGTGGTGTGTGTAGAGGAGTGCGGGTCCACTGCATTTTTCGGCGAGAGAATGAGTGTGCCGGCTAAACTGTGTGTTTGTGCAATCTAAGGCAAAAATTGAAATCGCACTGAAAAAATTGCCTTCGGGCACACACTCTCATAGCACACGACACACACACTCATGGCATTCCTGTCTCCTGCCTGATGTAGATAGATGCCCCAGCCCGGTGATCCTAAATCTACATTAGGTCATTACAATAAGTAGCTAGGCCCAGAGGAGCCCTGTGGAGGGAACAGCCTCTCTCCCAGGCCCACGGCCGCGTGGAACACACAGTCATCTGTCTTAGTTACACTGGGAGTCAGAGCCACTGACACACACAGCCCCCACAACACCCTTCACTGTTGTTATGGTACGACATTAAAGGAGCTAATAGAGCGCATCAGAAAATATAGGAAATACCACAGGAAGATAAAAAGCACACGGAGTCGAGGTGAACGTAATGGATTGATGTTCTCTCGTTTTGAAAGCCATGGCTAGGTCGGGCCAGGGTTAGTAATGACCCCAGTCGCAGCACCTGACCTTTCACCCCACACGTCAGGTGGAGGTGAGTGGACCGGGTCACACTGAGGCGGGCTAAGACGGTCGTTCAGTCACCCAGCAGCCATCAGGGCAGGCTCGCCGGTTTTGTTTATGGCGCTGTCTGTCAGCCACACAGCCATGCGTACCAGACTCTCCCTTTGGACCCGAGCCGCCACGTTGGGAACATCATAGCGCCCTCTGTCCCGGCTCTAGGGGACAGGGCCTTGATGGAAACCACATGGAATTATAGCCAACCTCCAGTACCGGCCCTGTTCTTTCACACACTTAACCACATTCAGGATGGACACAGGGAGGACACGGGAGTAAAAACACACCACAAACCAAAAAAAATGGCTGCCTGGGAGGTAAAGTCCTGAGGTAGCAGTCTGATGAGGAAGTCTGAAGACAATTACAGCACCTTTTCATCATGGTTCTTGGTCCACAGGGGCTAACGAGGGGAGTACAGACTTCACCTCAAAAAGAACCAAGCTTTTATCTCTCTCCAGCACTCGCCCGTTTTACTATGCGAAGACAGCTCTTTGCAACGAACAGATACTGTATAAATGAGCTACAGCCCGTGGTGATCGGCAGGCTGGAGATGAGAACCACTCTTCGGCCGGTAGAACCAGAAGTTAAATCAGCTGAGCTGCCGTTAAAGAGGTTGATAAATGGCCTGGTGGCGCTCATCGTCATTAGTACAACTGCTCAGAAATCATGAGGCGGCATCTGTTTTTGGCACATCCTCCCACATCAATCCTGGAAGCCATGGGGCCTGGGGGAGCCACTCCAAGGAGGGTGATTCCCCTGTCCTTTAACCTGAATAACAGTCTCTACCTTCGGCTAATTAGAGGGGACAAACGACATCCAGCCAGGTCATACTGAACCATCACTAACGAACGGCTCCATCGCAGTTGACTTCTGGACACACACATTCAGATGCCGCCTAATCACACTGTAGCCAGGCCACATAATGGCCATTGATTTAGAGGACTGAAGGAGAGAGGGAATTATATCCCACCTATTACATCGACTAATCTATGCATCGCTTTGTAGCTCTATCAATCAGATGGCCTGTTGTGCTTGCCTTGCACCTTTAAGGCTTTGTTCTCTGAGCCCTCAAAGAGGCCGATCCTTGCCTTTGTCTCTACAAAGGCTCGGCTCCAGATCACCTAGCTGCGGAGCGGATGGATCGCCGCTAGTGTCCAGCTGATTCCGCATCTTCAGTCACAGACGGAGGGATGGACAGACCTGCGTGAGGCTCGTCCTCAGAACAAGTGCATACAAGCAGGCAGTCATTTCAAACCTTTCCCGGTCTACTCTACCCATGTGTCAAGCAGGCCACCATCGTTCCATGTCCCCGAGGACTTTACGCCTACCTGCGAAAACAACTACCACCTTGTAGCACCCCGTCGGGAGCACTCCAGGCCCTGAGAGCTTTGAAAGGCTGATCACGGCACACATCATCTCCATCATGCCAGACACCATGGACTCAGTCCAACTGGCCTACTGCCCCGACAGAGACGCATGAATCCTCAGGGTTTTCACGGGTACATTGTGGAGCATCCTGACTGGGTGTCTCGCCGTCTGATATGAGAACTTCAACAGCGCCGACAACAAGCATTACATTTATGTATAGGCTGATGTTGTTACTGCACTGTTGCAAAAAAGCATGCAAGTGTTTCCCTGTACTGTTACACACACGCTACATCCTGTAGATGTGACAAGCATCAGTTAAAACTTGAAACACACACAGACACACCCTTCTCCACTCATCATCTGTGTTGGGTCTGCTTCCCAGAACTGGTCAAAAGTACAACTCTTTAAGTATCCCTGCATCTGAACGAACAAACAATCAGCCTACCCGGCACTGTGTACTCTCCTAATCCAGTTTGGTGCTGGGTATTGACATTAAACAAGCAGCCACTGCTGAGCGTTTACAATTTCCTTGTCTGTGTTAGGACATTGGGTGAGACAAACATTTACCCACCAAACACAAAGCCCCATGCAAATATAAAAGTCTCTGCACCAGAAATAGTGAAATCCCCATTGATGTGGACAATGCATGGTTGACCTTGGTGTGACTGTCTCTCTGTGATAGCCTCTTGATTGGGTGACTGATCTATTCACATCCCCACAACTTCTTCATCAGACCCTGATGGGCACGGGTATGTAGTTAAAGATCGAGAGCACGTCTCATTCCATCCCTTCTGCTGTGTCATGGTGAGAGCCCTTCCCTTTACACCAGGACGAGCGTAGAGCAGTGGAGAACCACCAGCTTTCCCAGGGAGACGGATGACGGGGAATAGGTGGAGGAGGTGGTGGAGGCGGGGGGAGGATAAAGAGCAGGGCAGTCCTCTCCTGGGAGATGTACGATTCTCCGGCCACAGCGCAGTCTCAACCTAACACTTCACATCCAGCTCCAAACTGCAGCAAGGACAGTTTCCACATAAAAGCCTGTCTTTAAAAGTGCCAGGCGAGGATAAAAAAACACACCCCAATTACAGCTCAGCACCCCCCGCAGGGAACCAAGCTGTTTTATGACATTAAAGCCTGCTAAATTATGCAGTACCTAACCGCTTATAGCGACACAAAAATGATTGAGCAAAGATATTTCTCCAAATGCAGGACAGTTTAGAGAGTAGGTGCTGACAAGGGAGGTTTGGTCAGTGTGAAGTGCTAACCCGTGAGAGCTTCTCCAACTCTGAATCCGTACCCTTTGCTGTATACATCACCACATCTATTTACAAACTGGTTTAGCCTGAAACAAACAGATCACTGCAATAAAAAAAGAAACTTAAATCATCAAAAAAGCGTCCCGCATGTCAACGGCACCCCATACATCCCCAGCACCCTAAAGCACTGATTGAAATCACAAGCAAAAAGCTTCATAATGGTACATTATGATGATGTTGGTGAAATGAAGAGATTACTAGAAGTAGCATGACTGTGTGCGCCTGTGGTTGACAATGAACCATTCACAGCCACAGAGGGAGAAGCACTGAGATTTGGCTGGTGAACAATGAGGATGAGTAACTGAGAGAGACGATGCCGCACACAAGTAGACACATGCGTACACAAACACACACACACACACACACACACACACATACACATACGCAGAGTAATGTTTTAGGAAGACAAACTGAAGATGTTTACAATAAATGCAGAGCATTAATCTCCAGGCAGCGCTGCTGACTATCAGATTCACCGGGACTGAATCTCTCCTTTAATTCAGACACCCTCCTGCCCAACTACTCCATCATCTATTGTCCTCTCCTCCCCTACTTGTACATTTTCTTCTCTTCTTCAATCACGCTCAGTCCTTCTCCAGCTGAGTGCTCAGCCAGTCATCCTCTTCATGTTTAAGACTACCCCAAATTCACTTACTGCAGTAAATGTGGTAGGTTTTATTTGAAATGAAAAGCACAATGATCTTAAAACGTTTTTGAGAAAAGCTGATCGGATACACTATGACTACACTAGTAAAATGGTTAAAAAGACAGGTGACAGGTTTCATCACACTCCATTATGAAAATCCACACTCTGTCTTGAACAACATGCACTAAATATGTAGTTGTTAAATAAGGTTCTGTTAGGGTAGAAGACAGCTGTGTGTCATCAATGATGCCAGCCCTTTGTTTGCCTTAGAAGAAAGGGTTGGCTTGAGACTAGTGTGATTTTTGGGGTGGCTGAAACGTATTATTGATTTTGTCTGTATAATAACTATTTTCTACAGCACAAATAACTATCCCAGTTAGAATTGAAGAATGTCTCTTCTGTATAAGAAACATTTGGCTACAGTAGCTACTGTAACTAGACTTACAGATAAACGAATCCTTGTTTTTTAGGCTAAATGAGAGGTTCATAGCCACAAACATTTCATATTTAGTTAGTGAGTCAGCTTGTCAAAAGCCAGCTCAACAGCAAGCCAATTCAGTATGTCAGCAGCTTCAATACACATTTCTCATTCTTCACCTTGGCTTCATACCTTGAAACAAGTGATAAGAGTCTATATGTTATTTTGTAATGTAAGTTATGTACATGTACATCACAAGTCAAGCGTCCACTTGGTTATAAATGATCATATAGAAACATGATACCTGAACCCATTTTACGCACCAGTAAAGTGAATGCGTTGCAATGACAGCATCTCTTTTCTTTACCCTAAGGAAGCTCTTTCCAGGGAGCAATGTTAAAATCTTCCTCCATTGTTTAGGGCAAATAGCTTATGCTAGTGTATATTATTGATAACACCTCCTGACAACATGGATGCTCCCCTGCAGATGTGTAGCCATCAGTCACCAAGACCCTGGTCTCCTCACAACAGATATGACTAAGAGACTCGCCACAGAGGCTGACAAGAAGACCGACATGGCATCTACGGGATTTTTATGATGATCGTGTCATCGGGGAGTGATGAGTCCTGCCGGCGTCCCCCAGAACTGGACCCCCTGGAGGGGAGGTCACAGGGGGTCAAAGGGAACAGGGCCCACAGCTTCAGGGCACAGCGGGAATGAGCCGTGGAGGACAGGACACAGGAGGCGTTCAATCACATACCACCATCACGGACACATCATCATGATGTTCCTATCATAGTAGCACAGCCTTGCCGTGGAGATAATAATGAAAGCAAAATCAATCGTCAGCAGCCACAGGCATTTCAAACATCTGGACAGTCTGTTGAGGACGAGGACCAGGACCAAGATTCACTTCAGCCATTGTTTTGACACCTGCAGTGAGATGTCTGTTAATTAAATGGCCTTTTTGGGATTGTTGCTGATTATGAGTGCAGTTTGAGGCATTGTTTAAACAATACACACACAACATCCTATACCAAATTATTTCCCCACAGACTGAACACAAAAGATACCACAGCAACATAAAGGAAATGTCCCAGCATCAGCTAAAGCTATAACTGCATGCGTCAAACTGTACGCCTTTCACAGAATCTTTATCGACACAGTCGCCATTGTAGTCGGTGATGCTCACTGGAATCAATGTCTTATTCATTTTAGATGCCTCCCTTTTACAAATATCAATAATCCTGCAAGATGAAATCTGCTAATGTTCTCTTTTGGCTGTCACGCACCTAAATTCCTAGTCGGCCTGATAAGCTTGAATTTTGCCATGAAGGCATATCTGGTCCGCCTCTCTGGATTATAGAGATTTACCCAGGCAATGAAGGATCCAGCCAGGGGTTCACCGTGGACACACAGGTCCGCCACGATCCAACAAACACATCTGCCTGGCTGGAAAATAACGGAAGCCTCATTCTCCCCATATCTCTCTCCCTCTAGCAGGCTTTTATACTCCCAATTCCATCCTGTATCTCTGCTCATGTTTGGGGAGCATTCAGCGCCATTGTGATCCAATATGTTCTGGTTGAAAAGCAGAAAGATAGAGCCTGAAACCCTACCGTGTTGACAAACAGGGTAGATTAAGAAGACCACACCTGAGGTACGTCAGGGCCACTATAAAGCAGCACAAATATTTGCCCAGGCAATAAAATGAGGAGGGAAAGAGAAGACTCACTTCAATCAATAATGTAATGGAATTACATGTTGCGAGCAACATAGTCTCTCTGTGGAAAAACCTCTCATGAAACCAGTGCAAAAAGCGATAAGCCTTCTCCATAGCAAAACGTCTAATCACATTATTTTTCCATACATAATGCATAGTCAAATAATATTGAAATTCAATGCAATTCTCATGTAACAGGATGGTGTAGGGCTCTCACTTCGCTGAAAGCACTACACCTCACACACTAGCTGGCAATAAAATGGTGTCAATTCTATAATCAGATTGACGTTTTGTACTTCATCCGGCATATTAAAATGTACAGTGTTAACATTTCATATTGACTTAGTTTTTGATAAAGCTTTACTCTCCGGTAAAGGATTTATGTTTGCATATCTTGGCATTACTGCTCTCAAGAACTCTGGACAAAGAATTATTGCATATTAACAATAATTGTCTCTCTAGACGGACAAGCTGCCTCACTATGTAACCAATCTGTCTGAACACATAACTAAACACTTTTCCACATTTTCAGTTTCTCCCCTGCACGCCCTTCAAGTGAATGTGAGACACCCACCCAGGACTAGTGACTGAGCGTGTTAGTGACTGAGACACGGTTGTTGCATTCAATTACTTATTTTCCTGAAGCCTTTACCAGGTTAATGCCTAAGTGAATGTGTTTCAATTAAAAGAACATTCTTTATGTTTCATGGTTTTCCTTGCCTTGGCCTAGTTTTCCTCAGCAACTTGGTTGGAAAATGTCAGTTTATCGTGCCACACTAGACATGCAGGTTTGTGAAGTGACTTGTAATTCCTATCAAAATGTGACCAGAGGGAAAACCCAAAAGTTGGAATGTATTTTCACCCTCATTCTACATTCTGAATAACCACTGTGGTTGAGAGTATAATAAATAACACCACCTGAACCCAACTACAACGACCACATCAGTAACAGGTGCAATAATTCCAACCCCTGGTGGACAGCATGAGTTTAGAAACATTTTAGTCATCTATCATTTTATAGGATGAATAAGAATAAACAAACTATTCTTAAAAATCTACCTAGAGCAAAGCATACTGGGATTCAGATTTTATTTTAGTGAGAATTAAATGCCCCTTAAACAAGTCAATGGGAAGGTAACATTAATGTTTGAGATCTGAAAATGTAGAATATGCTCTTCAAGTGTTTTTCTGGGTGACAACTGACTGGAACAACTCAGTATCTTGTTTAATCTTGCATTCAAAACGTGTGATTGAAATGAGAACACTTATTAGCACATTGATTAAATACCTAATGTTTATGTTTCATGGATTCACAGTGCAGTTCCATTGCCCTAGGTCTGGGATTTCTGAGACTACATAAATAAATAATTTTTCTTTCAAATTATTGTTAGAAACAATGACTTTTGTTAGTCGTTCTGGCAAGGAACCTGCAACTCATTCCTCACCAGCAAAGTCTCGACTTGGCAGAGTCATGACTTGAAAGAAAAGCAGGGATTTACAGGCTAGTTGTCACAGGCCAGCGGAGGAGGTCAGAGCAGAATGGAGGAGGAGAAAGAAGAACATAAGGATCGACTGATGGAAAACAGGATATGGCTGTTCAGGTCCATAGACTTGAGAGTGTTTGGATCCATCAGGAAAGTGTCTCCAAAGTGCTGAAGCCAGTGAAGTGAGTGACAAGTTGCTCTAAGATCACACCAGGGCCTGATTACACACGAAAGCAGAGCATTGGCAGAAAACCAGGGATTTCACAGCAGACTGATTGGTCGACCAGGCCACAAAAATCCCTGCGACCATGTTTTAATCCTAATCCAGAAGGAATATGGGCAGCAAGATTAGTAGTGGTCACACCTTAGTGCTCTCAGTAGCGAAGCTCCACAGAGATCCTTAAAGCTTCCTCCGTCAGCACAAATAAATTAAAATAAACACACACATACACACTCACTTAGATGAATACAGTATATGATGAGCCGTAGTCAAGCCTGACTCCATTGTAGTAAACCTCGTTGCCAGCCTCGTGTGTAACTTAATGTAGGTGCCAAGGCAAGGTCCCCTGGGGGACAAGGTAATACTTCACAATGGCTGCTCTGTAACTAAGTTTGGTACACTGCAGCGCATAAGACAAGGAGAAATGATCTGCCCTTGCTCACATGGCATGTACATCAACAGCAACCTCACTGCACGGCGATGCTCAACACTTCATGGATTTGTACAATACACAAGATCGAAGGCATCTAATATTGTACATTGTAATCAAAACACACCACATTATTTATAACTTGCAATAAAGGTTCAATAAAGAAAAAAGATCACAGGGGTCTAAATGCAACCTCTATGGTGCCATAAAAAACCCTTTCCTAAGTTTATATGAAGAACCATTAAAAAGGTTATCTATAGCATCAAAAAAGGGTTCCAAGCCCTTTGGGGACTATGTTATACTTTGTGTTTTTTTGTAGAATTTGTATGGAAAACAGTTCTATAAAACCCTTTTCTCAGTCCCGTAGGATCTATTAAGATCCTTTTGAAGAAGCATAGAGTGTTTCTGTAGAACTTTATTCAGGGCGTTCCAAAAGTTTTCAGACCCCTTCACTTTCGTCACATTTTGTTATGTTATAGACTGAATCTTATATTGACAAAGTTAAAATTGACATCAATCTACACTCAATATCCCATAATGACAAAGCAAAAACACATTATTAGAAATGTGCCAATTATTAGAAACAAAAATCTTGTGTACATAAGTATTCAGACCAGGGTTCAAAAAGACCTATGACTCTTGGGAGGGGTCCCCTAAAATCATTAAAAATTCTGAAGACTATTTTGCTATCTTATCCGTATCTTTTCCACCTTTTATGTTCTGAAATCTTATGTTTGGAATTTGAACAATAACTTAAGATAGCCTATCAGATATTCACTCCTGAAAATTATATCAAGCCCTACTGACATGTTAAATATGAAAAATGCCAATTTTAAAATGTTGCTAGCAAGCGGTTAAAAACATGTCGAATTATATCTGTCCAGTATTCCTTAATCTTACAACATATGAGAAAGGAAGTCAAGCCATTAAATTTCACTTAATGTTAACAATGATATTGGGAGTAGTCACTTTGTTCACGATAATGAAACCTAGGAAAAACCTATGAACTGTCATGCTGTGTCTTGTTGATTATGTTCATTATGAAGGAAATAAAAATGTATTTGAAAAAACTAGGTCAAAACGCCCTAAGATCTTTTAACATAACTAAAGACATTTCAAATGACATAATAACCTATTAATAACCCAATGTTTCACATATATCCTGTTACTTGATCAGGCAAATAGTTTTTTCGTTTGGCTCAGCTCGTACTCAGAAAGAAAAAGAATAACATAGATATTAATATTATTTATTAATACTAGCTTGAACTAAACTAATACTTGGCCTGGCTGAGTTGAGATGGACTGTACTCTATGATGCAAAATATTGTTTCAATAACTAATTAATTAATTGCCATGTTAAAACATTCAGCTATATTACATTAATTCAGTTCTCAGGACGAAATATGAGAATAATCAGTGCTAGGTTCTGTCCATGATGCATGATTCTAGGTTCAGAAAAATAATTTTAGCTACAGTAGCTACCAAGCTCTCAGTCTCAAATACACACACATTCATGCTCAAATTAAATTAAGTCAATCAAGTCACAAACTTGCAGTATGTCTTGGTTATTACCCGTCATCACTGGCTGGGCAAGCAGGTTGGTAAAGCGAGCAAAAAATAACTAGTTTAGCTACACTACTGTAGCTGTTTGGTCAGCCAGTAGCAGCTAATTTGGCTTCAATATTGCCCAGCTAGCTAGCAAATAACGTTGGCAAAATTACTCTTCTAAACATAACGTGGGGTATCTAATAAATGCAATGTTTGATAAAGGATCAGCTAATATTGTACTATAAGCAATTATAGAGAGATCAACCTCAAGCACTTGTACTTACTTATGTACTTATAGGATTTTCATTCATTAATTGTAGTCATTTTCAGTCAGGAAGCTGTCAAGTTAACTGTGTATGTGCAGTTTGACACCTTCAGCTCCATGTTTGCGCGAGCTGCACGACAACCAGCTGTGAAGCTGAATAAGAATTGCTGGGCGATCGGACTCACTTACCAAGGCTACCCCGACTGCAGCCACAGGCCAGGGAATAAATAAATTATTGCTGCTATTTATAAAGTGTCCTTGAAGACCGATAATTTTCACAATCATTATTGATCATTTTAATGAGTGTTAAAATACATTTTGTGGGACCCCCAAACTTAAAAAAATAAACATTATGGGGATCCCTAGAGACTTATGGAGGGTCTCGGACTCCCCCAGACCCCCCTCATTTCGAACCCTGATTCAGACCCTATATTCAGTACTTCATAGCACCTTTGGCACCGATCACAGTTTTGAGTCTTCTTGGGTATTCCTCTCCCAGTTTTGCACACCTGGATATTTGGCAGTTTCTTCCATTCTTATAGATTCTCTCAAGCTCCTTCAGATTGGATGGGAAGCATCTCTGAACTGCGATCTTCAGGTCTCCCGACAGATGTTCAATGAGATTCAAGTCCGGCTTTGTTTGGGCCACGCAAGTACATTCACAGACTTGTCCTGAAGCAACTCAAGTGTTGTTTTAGTTGGCTGTGTGCTTTGGGTCGTTGTCATGCTGAAAGATGAATCATTGGCCCATTCTGAGGTCCTGTTAGCTCTGGATCAAGTTTTCTTTAAGGTCCTCTCTGTATTTTGCTCCATTCATTCTTCCCTCATTCCAGACCAGTCTCCCAGATCCTTCCTCTGACAAGTATCCCCATAGCATGACGCTCCCACCACCATGCTTTACCATAGGGATGGTATTAGCCAGATGATGAGCGGTGCCTTGTTTTTGCCAGACATAGTGTTTGGCATTCAGCCCAAATAGTTTGAGTTTAATCACATGAGACCAGATAATCTTTTTCCTTATGCTCTCAGAGTCCCTTAGATGGCATGTCATGCATTTGGTCTAGCCACTTTACCATAAAAGCCTGATTGGTGAAGTGGTGCATATGGTTGTCCTTCTGAATATGAGATATTTATGTTTTTTAATTTCATTAAATTTCTAAAAATGTGTTTTTGCTTATTCATTATTATACATTGCGGCACGCTCCTGGCAAGTGAGAGAGCATCGTCCATGGAGGTTCAGGACCATGGAGAGCGCACACCAGGACAGCATGGGAGATCCCAGAACATTCTGGAGGCAGCCGGAAGGGCCACTAACGCCTTTACAAACCTGCCTCTCATGAAAGCCAATCAAGGCAGCTATAAAATGGGGGAAAGCGTAACTCTGTCTAGACGAGGCGTCTGTAGCCTGAGTATCTGCCCAGCCTGAGAGTAACTAGAGATTGTTTTAGTTTGTTCCCTGCTTGTTTTGGATAATTGCTAATTGTTAATAAATCGCCCTAGGGCCTAGCAACCACTGCCTGTCTCTGTGTCCTTGATCTGCCCTCACTATACTGGTGGAGTATGCAGGTATAGCCTCAGGCTAGAGACGCAGAGAAAGTCTCTCTGTGTCTGGAAAATCTCCAGAAGCCTGGCATTGCCTGAGGATGCAGAGGTTGGAAAATCTCCAGAAGCCTGGCATTGTCTGATGAGCCAGAGGTTGGAAAATCCCCAGAAGCCTGGCATTGCTTGACGAGCCAGAGGTTGGAAAATCTCTAGAAGCCTGGCATTGCCTGACGAGCCATCCAAAGACACCTAGCGCCTAGTAGTAGCTTGTACTCCTGGTGGGGCGTTGCTTGAATGTTCACTTTCCCGCATCAGTGTCAAGCCATTACCCCAGAGAGAATCACCAGGCCGAGGGTTGTAATACGAGGCCGTTGAACACAGGCTGCCACCCCTTGAATAGGGGCTGGCAGTTCTCATTAGGAGGAGGATAAATGGGCCCCAAAAAAGCAGCTCTGGGCAGAAGAAGGAAAAGAAGGGTGGGATGCAATACCCTGCCGAGCAGGTTTGCTTTTGGTTTTAGGGATAACGTTTTAGGGTTCCAGATCGAAGGAATATTCTAATTGTATATCTTTGGTCAGGTTGTCATTGAATAGGAGAATGTGTTCCTAATTGATTTAATTGCAAATAACTGCAAAATAAATATGGAACCCAAAAAATGTAACCAAAAGGTTAAACCAGGAACCAAAAAATAGTTCCATACAAGAACAGCCAAGGAACCCTGAAGCCTTTGCTTTCTACTTTCTTTTATGTGAATCATGTTATAGATGTATTAATTGAGAAAATGAATCAAGTGACCTACCTCTGGAAATAAGGGTTGATGTGGTGATGGAAAATCCCCAACAGAAAATGACACATTTGTGAAATAAATATATAGGACTGATTTAACATGATATGTATGTTTGTTAGAATAAAGACAACAAATATATTCATATATAGGTGTCCCTGAGGAACAAATTGACTGAGAACAAATGCCTGGTCTGCTGTTCTCAGCTGACACAAGGACCTATGTGAGTCTTTTATGTAAAACATGGTCATAATCCTATTAAATTTGTAATGGCATAACACAAGACATTAAATATACTCACTTATGGTTGCACAAAAACAACAGTGAACAATCAATGTTCCAGAAAAGTATAAAATAACATGACTCAACAAAATGTTTAAATAATAATTAGTGAACTGAAAAAGAACACTGAACCACTCAAAGCATTTTTTGTCATTATGGTTTTATATAGAACTATCATTCCAGAGATCACCTGAAGAACCCTCATGTTTTGGTGTGAGTATTAGCATTGTGAGATTGCATGTTAAATTCAAAGCTTTCTATAGAAAAACCAGCTCAATGCATTGATTGTCTCAGACTCCCCAATGCAATTCCCTGTAAGATCCATGGGTTTCAATGCAGCAAACAGCCTTGCTTGATATGGTAATGTCAAATCACCAATGCGGAATGAAACAATGAAATAAATGCACAGGACTACGTGGACATTTAAAATGAAGCAATTTAACTATTTGCATAAATCAGGAACAGAACTGCATGCTAATGCCTCCTCTAGGTATATTTGTTTTTAAGTTACGAAGTGACTGAATATTTATTAGGAAATCTACAGTATCTGTTTTGTTTTTTTACCATTGACATAGTAATTCGCTAAATAAAACATGAAACGTCAAGAGAAATCAGACACCATTTTTTTTAGAATCTGTTAAGTGCAAATACGCCTTTACCACGGTGATAATCATTATTTCCTTGCATTCATAACACTCCAAGCGGACAGGTGGGGAAACGTTCAGTGGCACGGGGAGAAGACAGCTCCAGCCGCATTCATTTCCATTTCCAAAGTGCAGCTTGTTGAGCTGAGCTCAGACACTACTGCCAGAATATATATCTACGCTCGCTCTCAACGGGGATATACATGTTTGAAGGGATCAGATTAAAGTTATAAAAGCCTATACAGGTAGACTATTACTGGTACACATGCAGAGGCATCTTGCTGGAGCGCACCGACTGCGGAGGATAGGAACCGACTGCGGAGGATAGACACCGACTGCCAGCTCTGTGCTTTTACGCCAGCCAGTGTGAGCCTCCTGGCGCCACCGATGAAAAGGAAGATCCATACGGATTTTCTATTCATCAATTATTTACATTGTTGTAAGAATTCAAAAGATTAACAAGTAGGGAAAACCACACTCATAATGACACCGGCATTACATGACTGTGTACAAACCCATGCAGTTTATCAGATTTCACAACAATGAAAGTTTAAAACAAAGCAAAATTACGGATGCGAAATAAGTACCATCATGATGCTTCATAACAGTAGCTATGTCGTCACAGTAACATAAGCCACTAGATCACCGAACACACCTGAACACGTTTGATGTATATAGGCATTGCTTAGCCTATGTCTACATTTCTGATTTAGAATTTGTGAAATAGCCTATTACCGATAGGATTACTGTAGCATACTTTAGCTGCTGTTTAATTAGTCGAAACATTCATATTTTATAATGCACTCCTTTGGTCAATTTTAGATAAAGGAAATTCTTAAAGACAGAACCGATAAAAAAGCAAAGCTTCCACTTCTGTACAAATCAGAATTTCAGTGACTGAGCATAAACCAACAGGGCAGACATAAGTAAAACTCACAAATAAATGACAACTTACCCACTTTTGCAATTTCAACAGTAGTCTGCTGGTCTGTGTGCTTGTCTAAATCAAAAGCAAAATTGGTCCATGTTCTTACGAAGATTTGCGAAACTTTCCTGTGCAGCCAACGTTACCTTACGCCGTAAAATGGAAAATTAGACCTATAACTGCCAGTTGGACGAATAAAGCGGATGGAAATTATTATTTTCTCCTAGAAACGTTTCTCCTAGAAATCAGAGTCCTTTGAAGAAACCTAATCCTCGAAAAGATGGGAATCTTGGACCGTTATGTGTAGGGCAGTTATTACGGAGATAGAGCGGCAGTACATACGGATGTGTCCATGCCTCTTCTCTTCTCCTGCAGTGGAGCGGATAGTCAGCCAGCTTCCCTGGGTCCTAAAGCTGCGCTAAGTTCTCTGTCTGAAGCCATACTCCTACACACCAAAACAAACATGCATGTTGATTATAGTCCAAGGTGAGGACCGGTAATTTTGTATCTTAAAAAGACGATTTTACTTAACCCCTAACCTTAACCTTTCAATTACCTGAACATAATTCTAACCTTAAACTTAACCAAAAGTCGAATTAGGCTTATTTTTAAATTAACAGCCAATGTTCTCACTTCCCATGTTTTTTCTTGTTGATATTGAGTAAAACAGGAAAACACACACAACTTAATTGTTTTGCTATACCTGTGGGGAAGCCCTTTCAAAAGCTCTTCAAACTTGACAAAACAATCATGATGATTAGAAAGTAAATAACAGACTCCTCCCCAGTTTTACAACTCGGTCTGTCCTGTTTCAGTCCCAGTTGTTTATTTTGCGTGAGATAAAAAGAGCTGCTGAGATAAAAAGAGCTGCTGATATGGCTCATAAATTCAAATCTGATATGAGCACAGTCTGTGGAAACCCGACCAGTTACTTGGACATCCCATCCCATGGGCATTAATATTTGTCATCGTTCCCCTTGCAGCTATAACAACGTCTTCTGGGAAGACTTTCCACAAGATTTGGGAATTTTCCACAAGATTCGGGAAATTATCTGTGGGAATGTGTGCCCCTTCAGCCAAAAGAACATTTGTGAGGTCAGGCACTGATGTTGAATGTGAAGGCCTGGATCGCAATTCATCCCAAAGGTGTTCAACGGGGTTTATGTCAGAGCTGGGCATCAAACCGTTAATCCCTTAATTGTTAACATTTTCGTTAATGATTTAATGATTAAGTTAACTATGAAAATCATTATAAGACTAATTGAGTTCCGTTACATTTAACTTCCATTAACTCAAGTCCGCTAACCTAAAAACTTCATAAATATACTTTTTAAATCCTCTAGAGTCTAAGCCAATTTTTGCTTTAGTCCGGATTGGGGAACAAGACCAAATCCTATGCTTGCTGTGCTGAATGTCTAGATGTTATTTCAAAGTCAAAAATGTATTTCTCTGAAAAAAAAATGCAAGCCCTTAAAAATACCCAAAAAGGGGTTATTTATTTATTTTTCGCTTTTTATTAGATGTTTATAGAGCAAAATATTTTTTTTTATAATAAAAATTAGCGTTAATGGTTATCGCTTCTTTTAGTAACACTTCTGCTTATAGTATCACTTCTGTTTACTATTTATATTAATAATTTTGGTAAAGATATCCCCAATGCCAATAATCATTTTTACGCTGATTACACGGTAATTTACTCTTGTGCATCATCTATTACAAAGTCGTTTGAAGTCTGCTTTCATTGCTGTCCAGACTCAGCTTGGCCAGATGAAGTTGTTACTAAATGCAGAAAAAACTAAGATTATGGTTTTTACCAATTCCGAGATAAACCTACAAACAGTGCCAGTTTTAGTCACACGCAGTGGCAAATAGAGCGAGTAGAAACATAGAAGTACCTGGGTTTCTTAATTGATGAGTGTCTAACTTTTAAACCACACATTGATAACTTTTTGAGAAAGCTCAGGTTAAAGTAAGGTTTTATTTTCGAAATAAGTCTTGTTTTTTATTTTGAAACAACAAAGAACATTGTTTCTGCTACTTTCCTCCCCATTATTGATTATGGGGATATTGTGTATATGCATGCCACTGAGACATAAATATTGTGTATCATAGTGCATTGAGATTTCTAAAAAACAGTAAATCTCTCACTCACCACTGCACCCTATATTTGAGAATCGGTTGGCCTTCTTTAGGTCAGGGGAGACTGAATCACTGGTACATTTTTATTCATAAAGCTCGGGACAGCTCCTTTTTACTTATGAAAATACATTGGCAAGCAGACAAGTGTTCAGTACAGTCTGAGCTCAAAAATATCTGTTCTTCTGAATGAATGAAAGGCACGTACAGTCAGGGAAGAAAGCCTTTCAGTTTTCAGGCCCATGCGCATGGAACAAGCTGCAGAAGGTCTTGAAATTAGAGAAACTCGCTTCTTTAATTGTATTTAAAGACAGGTTGCAGTCAGTGCTGGAAAAATTACTTGGAGGCTGTAAATGCGCTGACCGTAATAATTATTTTTATATAGTATATTTTAAACTGTTCTATTCAGTGTCCATCCTTGCAGCGCATTTTGTAAATAAATGTATATTTATTTTTGTGTGCGTATGTAATGTGCTGTCATATTAGCTAGGTCTCTCTTGCAAAAGAGATTATTAATCTCAGTGAGACATAAATGGTTAAATACAAAAATCATTTAATCATTTAAAGAAACTTTCTTTAATTTTTTTAACAATTTAACTGATTAACAGTTATCCAAGTTAACTTTATGGTGAATGGATTAATGGTTAACAAAGTTAACTGTGCCTAGCTATGGTTGAGGTCAGGGCTCTGTGCTGGACACTCAAGTTCCTACACACCAACCTCGTCGAACCATGTCGTTATGGACCCCGCTTTGTGCACAGGCACAGTCATGCTGAAACAGGAAAGGGACTTCCCCTAACTCTTGCAAAAAACTTGGAAGCACGCAGTTGTCTAAAATTTCTTTGTATCCTGTAGCATTAAGATGACCCTTCACTGGAACTAAGGGGCCTAGCCAAAACCCTGAAACACAGCCGCTGACCATTATCCCTCCTCCACCAAACTTTACAGTAGGCACTATGCATTCCGGTAGGTCACGTTCTGCTGGAATGTGCCTCACACAGATTTGTCCATCAGACTGCTAGATAGTGAAGTGTGAATCATCACTCCAGAGAACACGTTTCCACAGCTCCAGGGTCCAGTAGCGGTGTGCGTTACAGTACTCCGGCCAATGCATGGCATTGCGTATGTTGATGTGAGGCTTGCATACAGCTGTTCGGCCATGGAAAACCATTTTGTGAAGCTTCTGATGCACAATTCTTGTGCTGATGTTGCTTCCAGGGGCAATTTGAAAGTGTGGTGAGTGATGCAACAGATGATAGGCTATTTTCATGTGTGACGCGCTTCTGCACTCTGTGAGTCTGCATATTCTATTCATAATCACTTTGTGTCTGGGCTGTTGTTGTTCCTAGACACTTCCACTTCACAGTTATAGCACTCACAGTTGACCAAGGCCGATCTAGTAGGGCAGAAATTTCATGAACTGACTTGTGGCAAAGGTGGTATCCTATGACAGTGCCACGTTTAAAGTCACTGAGCTCTTCAATATGACCCATTGCACTGCCAATGGTTGTCAGTGGAGATTTAATGGCTATGTGCTGGATTTTATGCACCTGTGAGCAATAGGTGTGGCTGAAATACCTGAATTCAATAATTAGGAAGGTTGTCCACATACTTTTGGCCATATAGCGTATGTCCACATTCCAAACCCATTCTAAATACTTTCAATATATATACACAATAGTCAAAAGTTTGAAAAAAAAAACTCTGAAAAAAACACATGGAATCATGCAGTAAGCAAAAAAGTGTTAAACAAATCAAACTACATTTCATATAGTAAATTCTTCAAAGTATCCACCCTCTGCCTTCATGACAGCTTTGCACACTCCTTACATTCCCTCAACCAGCTTTAGGAGGTAGTCACCTGGAATGCATTTCAGTTAAACGGTGCGGCCTGTTAAAAGTTAATTTGTGGAATTTCTTTTATTCCTAATGTGTTTGAGCCAATCCGTTGTGTTGTGTCAAGGTAGGGTGGATTTACAGATGACCATCATTATGTCTGTACTGTAGTAGTCCATATTATGTCAAGAACAGCACAAATAAGCAAAAAGAAACGAGTCCATCATTTCTTTAAGACATGAAGTTCAGTCAATCCAGAAAATACCAAGAACTTTGAAAGTGCAGTCACAAAAACCATCAAGCAACTGGCTCTCATGAGGAATGGCCACAGGTATGGAAGACCCAGAGTTACCTCTGCTGCAGAGAATGAATGCATTTACAGTTGCCAGCCTCAGAAATCTGCCATTAACTGCACCTCAGATTGCAGCCCAAATAAATGCATCACAAGTTTCAAGTATCAGACACATCTCAACATCAACTGTTCAGAGGAGACTGCGAGAATCAGGCCTTCATGGTCAAATTGCGGCAAAGAAACCACTACTGAAGGACACGAACGGGAAGAAAAGACTTGTTTGGGCCAAGAAACACGAGAAATGGACATTCGACCAGTGGACATTAGACCGGTGGAAATCTGTCCTTTGGTCTAATGAGTCCAAAATATGATTTTTAGATACAACCGCCAATAATGTCTTTGTGAGATGCAGAGTGGGTGACCAGATGATCTCCACATGTGTGGTTCCCACCTTGAAGCATGGAGGAGGAGGTGTGATAGTGTGGGGGTGCTTTGCTGGTGACACTGTTTGTAATTTAATTACAATTCAAGGCACATTCAACCAGCCTGCCAACCATAGCACTCTGCCGCGATGCATCATCCCATCTGGTTTGCGCTTAGTGGGGACTGTCATTTGTTTTTCCACAGGACAATGACCCAAAACACAATTCCAAGCTGTGTGAGGGCAAGCAAAGTGAGGAAGTGCTGCATCAGATGACCTGGAGCCACAAAACATCTTAAGGCTAAAAGTAGCTCCAAACTTGCTGATTTAGGAGTAACTCTTAATAAAATGGGTGTGTCAGTCCTAACTGTATACTCCTACATTTTTGGTCTAAGAGTATTTCACAAAGCGTTTTAGCACTAAAACCAGCTCCTAAATCTGGGAAAAGTTAAGAGTAGTCTCCAAACCTCAATTTCTCACAAAATGTTATTTTGCTATGTGATGCAACAAACATGTTTTTATGAATTGCAATAACATCATCCCTTTACACCAGTCTCTCTTCCTTGTCAACTTTTTTAACATTATTTGACAACACTTTCTTAATATCCATCCCTAATGATAACCTAAGTACTCCCCCTCAATTAAACATTCTCTAAAACTGTTCATGAATCGCCTCCCAGATTTATAACACAATCCCTCTCCAAAGCTAATGAGCAAAAGCAAATTACATCAAATTACATCAATAACATCAAATATCTGTTTTTTTATATTAGAAAAATTCTCTACGTTAACATACTTACGCTCTAACAATTTCTCGATGTGCTCCAACTTATAACATTCTTTACCTTATATAATTTATTGTTTAAATAGTAATTTGTTTAATTTAAATTTTACCACACATAGTTTTTCCTTTGAAAATGTACACCATACACACTACCTATCACAGACTTTTATTTTTGATTGCAAAATACAAAAATCGGAAGTCTTTAAGCCTCAATCAGACCTACAGCGTCAAAGCGCTGTGATACACCGGAAGTTAATTCATTTCAAATGGAATACTGCGATTGGCTTGCAGCATTGCAGTGCAGAAGCATTTGAGGAATGTTTGGTCTTGTGTATGCATTGGATTTATCCAATGTATGACTCAAATTGTATTTGTGGAAGCAGGGCAGAAGCAGTAGCAAACGGTGAATGTCAAACATTTTTTGCACTTACAGCAAACTTTTTCTTATAAAAATTGTTTCATTATTAGAATTTAGCAGTTGCGTATAGTGGTTAAATAATAGAGAACCCGCACAAATCAAGGGAGAAAATACATTCTGTGTTCATTGGAATAATGCAGCATAGCTGTCCTATTTCAATGAATGTTCCATAATGTTCTCACTGTAAAGCTGGTTACAAGCGGATATATACATTGAAGGGCGTGTCTACCTAGCAAACATCATGCTTCCAAAATGATAACCCTCGTGCCAGATGGTCAATGTAAACATTCCTGTGGTTATCAGAGCACAACCTACTGAAAGAGAGAATCTAAACACAGATGTTCTAATTGCTCTCTTACCTAGGCTCATATAACTTTCAATGAAACATACCTTCATAATACATTTAAAATACTACATTATTACCTAGATCCCACAGCATATATTTTTTTGATAATTCACTAAATACAACATTAATATTACACATTTCAGAAATTGTATTGTGCAAGCATATCACGTTTGACAGCCTATATCCCAATATCCCTCTAAAATTAAAAGCTTGGAGGTTATTACAATTCTAAATAGTCAAGATAGTGTTGATAGGCTCATTCAATAATGAGACCAATGACTGAGATCGCGAAAACAGGTTGGGGACTTTTACCGACTGATTGAAGAGCTTCCGCTTTTAGGAGAGGAATTTCTCAGCTACTTTCATCTGGACCAAGGCCAGTACAATCAACTGTTCCAGATGGTAGGACCACGGACCAAAATGGACACCAAGTAACACAAATAATCTAAGTAAATAATATAAATTAGGTACTAAATAATCTAAAACCTCACCAATGAGATAAGTGCCCAACAGGATGGCTCAGGTGTGTAAGACCACAACACAGAGCCGCTTCCATCCCGCTCACACCAAGCACATGCGTTTGCACACTGAAAAACAGTCCCAAACGAATGCACACACGGCACCAACCCAACCGGTACCTCCTCAATCAGTCAAGACTGAATCGGAGCGTCCGAGGCCAGCCCAAAGAACACGCCAAGACCCGGACTCGGCGCACAAGCAGACACTCAAGCACCTATAATGTGAGCGTCTCACTAAAAACTGCACAGGCACACCGGAGCAACGGGCGGAATCATGTCAAATGTATCGTCCCAGTAGCTCAACGGCACCAACTCACACCCCAGTCTCAGCCACACTGAGCACAGAGTGAGCCAGCGTGCCCGCAGCCATGTCACGTAAGTAAAACCGGACAAAAGGCGACGGCGTCCCCCAAGACGCAGCCGCACAGATTAATTTGTCAAGTTGAACGCCCATGTTCATTTGTCTCAGGTAAGTAGAACGTAATTTGTAGTGTTTAATACCGTAACTGGAATTAGGTACTAAATAATCTAAAGTAATGGGCTTGTAATAAAGCCCATGTTATGTAACCTGCTTTCACAATCTTAATTGCTTTGTCATGAGCAATGGGACTGACAGAGGAATGAAAAGTCTATAAATTCTAAAAAACATATGGTTATGTTAGCAAGCTGCTAGCTAACCAATAATTGGTAGCCTACGTAGGTAACTACCTGACACATGCTCAGCGAAAACGATTCTCTACATTTTGTAAAAAGCAGCATGCAACATCTGTGGAGAATCAGTTCATTCTGGGTAATTGCGTAGCTGCACAAAATGTTCTGCTATCTTTCTGCTTTGACGCGGTATGTGTGATCGAGTCGTTAATGTATGTTACACCGCAGACTTTTATTTTGAAGGCAAAATACGAAAGCCGGAGGTCTTGTCGTTGCTTCCGAATCTCTAATGTTGCCTGCATGACGCTAATCCATTGTAGCTATCGAGCTGTGACAGTTAGCAAGTTATAGTCTTACCTTGGGTTGTCGCTCAGGCGATGGCTACCTTCTTTATACCAATGTGACAGTCACTTACTGACAGTTCAACACAAACGTGTGCGTGCACAGACGCAGCGAGTTACTTTTCTCTAACCTCACTCGCTAGCTTGATACACGGAACGATGGTTACTTTCGTAACTCCAGTTCTATGAGTGGAGCGTTGCCCATAGGGACAAAAGGCGACGGCGTCCCCCAAGACGCAGCCGCACAGATGTCCTCCACCCCCACGCCCCTAAACAGAGCGGCCGAGGCCGCCACCCCACGCGTGGAGTGGGCCCCAAACCCCCTAGGTGTAGGAGTGCCACGTGACTTGTAGGCCAAATCAATCACCTCACACAACCAGTGAGACAGATGCTGTTTCGACAACAGCTGACCCACCTTGGGGCCACCGTGACACACAAAGAGCTGGGACGCGGTCCGTACCGCGGCCGTGCGCTGCACATAATGTGCCAAGGCGCGCACCGGACACAGACGATGCAACCTCTCCTCCCTCTCTCCCGCATGGGGAGGAGGGGAAAACGCCCACAACTTCATCTTCATGGAACGAAACGACGCCTTGATTACCTTGGGCAGAAAGGCTGGGTTAGGGAGCAACACAGCCCTGCTACCGTTGATGGCGAGACAGCCAGGCTGCGTTGACAGCGCACAAAGGTCACTGACCCTCTTAGCAGAGGTCAGAGCCAACAAAAGCGCCGTTTTAAGGGACAGCATCTTCAACGGTATCTGATCAATCGGTTCGAATGGCGCGTCACACAGCGCCTCCAGAACCAAAGCCAAATCCCACTGTGGCAACGTCCGCCGAGCCACCGGCCAGAGACGGCGGGACCCGGCCAGAAACCGTTTCACCAAGGGATGACTAAATACAGACACTCCATTGAACCCTTCATGACACGCCGAGATCGCACATGCGTACACCTTGAGCGTGCCAGGGGATCTTTGCTGCTCAAATAGACGCTGCAGGAACGATAGGACAGTGCCGACATTACAACAGAGGGGGTTAACCCCCGCGTCCTCACACCAGTGGGCAAAGATTCTCCAACGGCTAGTATAACTAGCTGACGTGGAGGCCGCCCTCGCACCCTGAATGGTCGCGACTACCTCCTCAGTCAGTCCACGCCGCAGCAGCCTGGCCCTCTCAGGAGCCAGGCCCGAAGCAGCTGACCCAGCACAGGGAACGCCCCGATGGAGCCGTTCGCCTGCGTCAACGCCCCATAGCGGTAAGGGATCGGCCATGGCGTCCCCACCGTCATCTGGGCCGCATCCGCAAACCACAGGGCACCCGGGCGAAACGGGTCAATCAGGATGAGCGACAGCCCCTCCGATCGTACCCGAGACATGACAGGAAGAATGCACTGTAGAGGGGGAAACGCGTACAGCAGTACCCTCGGCCACGGCCGGTGAGCCAATGCGTCCACGCCCAACGGTGGCCTGTCTTGCGCCCGGAGAGAAAACCACAGGGGGCAGTGCGCGTCCTCCTGGGACGCGAACAGATCCACCTGTGCCTCCCCGTAGCGTCTCCAGACCTCGGCCACAATGTCGGGATGAAGACGCCACTCGTCGTCCCGGGGACCTCCCCGAGACAGCAAGTCCGCGCCCACATTGAGCTCTCCGGGAATGTGAAGGGCCCTCAGAGACCTGAGGTGCACGTGTGCCCATTCCCAGATCTGCACCGCCAACAGGTGGAGGGGCAGAGACCTGACCCTGCCCTGCCTGTTGATGTAAGCAACTGCCGTGCGATTGTCTGACCACACCAACACGTCCCGACCCCGCAGGGTCGGTGCGAAGTGCAGCAGCACGCGTCTGATCGTGTCCAATTCCGGCAAGTTGATGTGGCGCTCCGACGGAGACCACACCCCTCTGACTGAACGCAACTGGCACGTCCCGCCCCAGCCCGTCAGGGACGCATCGGTAAACACCGGAAACCGAACCGACACTCTGCCCATGAGAACCCCACGCAGCAGAGTGTGCGGGTCTCTCCAGTGCGCCAGGTCCGACTCCAGAGAGCTCAGAACCTTGATCAACCGTCTCCGGTGACGCACCGGATCCAAACGGAGACGGGCGAACCAGCGTTGAAGGCCCCTCATGTGCAGCAGGCCCAACGGAACCACCGCGTGGGCCGAAGACATCAAGCCCAACAGCGACATGACCGCGTACACCGACACCGTGCGCAACGACCGGACATAGGCCAGAGCCCGCTGAGTGGCCGCTCTCCGCGCCTCGGATATGCGAGCCCTCATAGCCACTGTGGATAACTGGAGTCCCAGAAACACCACCAGTTGACTGGGCCGAGGAGCGCTCTTCTTCCAGTTCACCGCAAACCCCAGTCGAGTGAGCTGAGTCACCAACCTGAACGTGTGAACCCGGGCCTTTTCCGCCGAGTGCGCCAGAACCAAAAGGTCGTCTAGGTAGGCCAGAACCCTGACCCCCTGACACCTCAGCGGTCCTAACGCCGCCTCCACGCACTAGGTGAAAGTGCGGGGGGCCAACGCGTACCCGAACGGAATCCGCGTGTACTCGTATGCCTGGCCCTGAAAGGCAAACCGCATGAACTTCCTGTGGCGCGGCAATATAGGACAATGGAAATAAGCGTCCTTCAAGTCGATGCTGACGCAAAAATCCCCGGGGTGCACGCACTCCAGGAGACGTTTCGTCGTGAGCATGCGAAACGGCCTCTTTGATACGCATTTGTTTAGAATGCGCAGGTCTAAAATCGGCCTCATGCCCCCCGTCTTCTTGGGCACCAGGAAGTACGGGGAGTACAGCCCCCTCTCCCTCTGCTCCAACGGGACTAGGGACACCGCCTCCTTCTCTAGAAGGTCCGCAATCTCCTCCTGCAGGGCAGCGACCTTCAGGGTAGACACCATTACCGTCTCTACGACCCCTGAGAATGGGGGAGGCGGGCAGTGGAACTGCAGCGCGTAACCCTTCCTCAGTGTCCTGTCTAACCATCCCGGTAACGTGCATAGCCGACACCACTCTGAGTAAAACAGAGAGAGCGGGCGAGCATGCAGCTGGGGAGCTGTGGCCAGCCACTGACTGTACGCCTCCTCGGCCCCAACCGCCGCGGGGGGGCCGTCCGTAAACAGCCAACCCGCCCAAGGCGGGGCCAACCTGAAAGGGAGAGAAGGACGCATGCGTCACCTGGGCCGGGCCGTCCATCTCCCCCTCGGTTACATCCGTAACCATGGAGATAGAGGCTCCAGCAGGTGGCGCAGCCGAACCCAGCTGGCCTGATACATCAGAGGGGCGAGCAGAAAACTCCACCTCACCCCACAGGACACTGCCCGGGCCCCCACCTCCGTCAACCACACCAGTGGTGACAGGACGGGAAGCCTCAGGCTTATGGAGTCGGAGACCGAATGCTTTTGGACCTGTGAACTGTGTGACCGGGTGTCCCATAGAAAGGATATGCATTTTTGAGAGGCAACTTAGACATTAGGGAGCACTTATTGAAATCAAAAGTTTTGCACTGTATGGTCATTTTATACATATTTTATTACATTCTACTGTATGCACATCATGCACTCATTCAGGCCTATTTATCTATATGAATAAAATAGACCGCTGATTCATAATAAACCCATCAGTGAAAATGAGTGTCGGTGAGTGAACTTGTTCTTTCCTCCATGATTTTCGACGGTGTGTAATTTGTTATGGAAACATTTTGCCCAGCTGCTTTAGATAAGTGCCTAACAGCCTGTACAAATGATGGCCTTAGTACTTTTAATCTACAACAACTTTGCCTATTTTGTGCCAAATGTCACTTTTGTTTTGCTGTTTTGAACACCCCTTGATTACCTACTAGAAATCAGCATGTAATTTAATGCATTTCTTTATTTTCTGTGAAGTTTAAGCAAATGAGTAATGATAATTAGACCTCCGATCTCTGTCCATGATGCTGAAATATGCGTCAAAATAAATACAATGAAAGGTGTTTTCACGGCTCTCTCTAAGTTGTGCATTGCTGCGGTTTATACACGGTGCGGCTATAAATGGGGAATTACAGTAGTCTGAGAAAACAGTCAGAAAGAATGTGTGTGCTTGAGCATTTAGGCCTATATTATTTTATTTATTTATTCATTCTTTTAATTAGTTAACTCTATTCATTTAAATCATTTGATTATTCGTATCTTAATTTTATATAATATTTTTATAAATAGATTTGGCTCTTCTGATATGCGAGCCGGCTCCCAATGTTCACCTACAAGAGACGGCTCACCTTCGCAAACGACCCATCACTACAAAGTTGGTCTTAGCGGTTTTGTGAATAGGTTTTAAGAGGAAACTCTTAGCTAGGCCCCTTTATTGCTGTTTAGGAGTCCTCCTAGTGGTAAGATAAAATATTTTGTGAATACGGCCCCTGGCCTCCACAATCACCCAACCTCAACCCAATTCCGAGATGGTTTGGGATAAGTTGGACTGCAGACTGAAGAAAAAGCAGCCATCAAGTTCTCAGCAGATGTATGAATGCCTTCAAAACTGATAGAAAAGACTACTTCTTGAAGCTGGTTGAGAATGCCAAGTGCGCAAAGCTATCATCAAGGCAAAGGCTGGCTACTTAGAAGAATCTAACATACAGATATATTTTGATTTGTTAAAGGTGCCCTATGCAGCATTTTCCATTTAAAATATCCTATAATAACCCTTACATACCATCAGTTAATGTTAAAAAAAACACTGTGGCTGAGTGACAGGACTGACACTATCCCCAGTGCCATGGTTGTGTCACCTCCTGGCTATGCCCCTAGCCATCTCTGCGCCGGGCTGGGGCCATAGTCAGGACAGGACAGAAGGTGGTGCCTCTAGCCACCTCTACCCAGTTTGGTCTCCCCAATTGCAGGCAGGTGTAGATCGTTGCCTCCAATTGGGGAACCTATTGATGTTATATGTTTGGCCACACCTGGTGTGGTTCATTCTGGTTTTATGTTTGTACTTTATGCCATACGTCACTGGTTGCGTGTCATTGTTTTGTTTCTTTTTCATTAAACTATGGAATACTACCACCTGTCCTTCTCTGCGCCTGTGTCCTACCACCACAACCGAGACAGGTTGCAAGTAAAATGTAGAAGGCTGGGACATTTGTTGGCGTGGACTTCCTTTAAGGTGTGTGAGCTGAAGGCTAATGACAAACTATGTTTGGGTTCATGTAGCCTACACTGAACATTCCAGAAACAAAAATATACAGGAGCAGCGTGAGCATTAGACAAAGCACGGAGTAAAATGAGGGGAAATTTTGCATTTGATGGCGAGAGCTGAATTTTGTGTGAACAGTGATGCTAACTTTCTACTTGACAAGTAGATTACATCACCTCATTTAGCTAGTTGGCTACATAGTAAAGGAAAGCTATGTGTAAGTTATTGGATTGATGAAGACGAAGAAACATTATACTACGTAGAAAATCATTCAATGTTCTTATTTCATTCGTATAAGCGCAGATATGTTTTAGGAAGGTTTCTCCAAGGTCTTTGGTCGAGTCAATAAGCGAATGTTAGCTAGCTAAGTTGTCTGAGCAGACACTCCTTGATTCCATTTATTTTTCAGCAAGTGTTACAACCTGGTGTCCTCTGCAAAAAACTAACATGCATTGTGGGTTGTTTGACTAAACCTAATGCATAAGCGAATATTGCTAGAAAGAAGCAATTATATTGCCTTTTAGCTAGATTTAGCCTTTTGCAAACTGGTCAGAGTGCGCATAATATTGTTCCAGCTAGCGCTAGCTAGCACAATTATAGTTTCATGTTCACTAGATAGCCATCAACGAGTCTATGAAATACGGCAATGCATGTAACGCAGCAGATAGCACAGATGATGTTTTGATTGGTTTGGCTGTTTACTTTGTTTATTCTGTGTTCCGTAGTTATGGAAAGGGTCCATCAACTTTAACCTCATTTGAAATTAAAGTCTGTGTTCATTGTTCCATCATCGACTGTTGGAGGTGACACTGCTTCAGACCAGTCAGTATGCTCATATTTAGTAATGATAGTGTCACATCCTAATGGTGTTATAGAACCAATATTCAACTCACTGCCAAAAAGTGGCATTAAAGTGGCATAAAGTTGCATAGTGCATCTTTAAACACTTTTTTTGGTTACTAAATGATTCCACATGTGTTGTTTCACAGTTATGATGTCTTCACTATAACTCTCCAATGTGGAAAATATAAAACAATGAAATGAGGAGTGAGGAGGTATGTCCAAACATTTGATTGGTACTGTATATAGTGGTATGCACAACATTTCACTATATCTGTCATCACTTAAATTCCCACCAAGTAAGTACAGACAATTTGGATAGTAGCTAACGTTTCTAGTGGTCAGAGAAGTAAATCCTCTCAAGTTCAAAATGGAAATGCACTGGAAAGCAACGGTACGTTTTGCTAATCAATATAACCTTTCAGCTAGCCCTCCACCATTTTTTATAGAAATGTATGGAGGTTAAAACATTTGAGATCGTAAATATGTCATGTATGGAAGTTGCAGTTCGTGAAATTCGACATGCGCGACAGACCAGACGTCATGTAATATCAAAGTGATCAGTCTTTTTTCATTACCACAAGACAAGAAAGCTAGCTACAACTTTCTAGTAGACACTTCAGAGAAGACTAAGATCTGTCATTTGTAATACAAATAAAAATAAATTATAATGTAATTCAACAAAATAGTAAGGGGGCAAATAATTGGGGATGGTGGCTGATAATAGGGGGTTGTATGTTTTAGCAACAACACTAACCAACTACTGAAAATATTAATTTCCCATTAATGACATGCTAGCTAACATTTGTATGTCACTAATCATCAGGAACACAGTTGCGTGTTTTACAGATTCATGTTTCTTGGGTTTGAAGTTAAAGAATTGCCACGTATTCTGTTCAGAGGAAGCGGGATCCGGTTGTTAAATATTTATTTTCTTAAAATTATGATACATTTTTTTATGACTTTATTCCGAGATGAATGGGCTAATGACTAAATCTGTTTTTGAAATGATTCAGAATGATTCAGAGAAATCTTGCTTAAAAACAGAATATACTGTATATGATCATTTACTGTAAACTATAGTTAACAAAAGTATTTTGGCTACACAGTACAGCCGTTTTTGTGACTTTTGTTGGTGTTGGATGGATGAAGACAGAGTGTATTTCTTTATTTAGATATATTTTAAGTCATATTAGATCAGTGTCTAATACAAACTATGAGACAGGTATACTTTTAGCCAACCTTGACCAAAAATAACCTTATTTTGACCAAAAATAACCTTATTTTGATTTCACACCCATTGATACTCTAAAAATACATGATGAAAAGATATTTTGGGGACTATGCCCAGACCTCCCAAAACGAGGCTTAGCCCCCCCATCCAAGATTTACTAGTGACATCCCTGGGCTACTGTAAATCATTCTTTGAAATTGTGTACATGTTGTTGATATTCTTTTTCACTTGTTACATGTACGTATCTACCTTGGGAACGTCACTGCTGCTATCCCTGCATTTCAGTTGCACATGCCACATTGCCCCTTCAATTTACACATTTATACATCCCACTTATAACATACATTGTTCTTAATTGTTTCACTTGTACATTTTTTTTGCACTCTTCTATTTGCACTTCTGGTTAGATGCTAACTGCATTTCGTTATACTGTACTTGTACTTGTTCAATGACAATAAAGACGAATCTAATGAAATGGCAATGACATCAATGGATGAATGGGCGATAACCCCCTGATCTACCCAGACACACCTGTGCATGTGACTGAAGTGTAATGATAAAGAATGTTGATGAGGGTTGAAATTGTAAATAATCTGAACTCAGTGAGCAAGTCAGACACAACTCAGACACAATTTAGAGCATTTAGTTCACAATGGCAAACTGAACCCGACGATTTGATGCCCTGACAGCATTCCAGATGCTGCAAAATTTATATGAGATGGAGTTAAAGAAATAGATTCCGAAATCAACGTCTTGGATTCATCTGATTCTGATATAGTCCAGTCATTTTATGAAAAAAGGTAGGACAAATTGCAACAGAAGCAAACTCAACTGATTTTGTATCCTCAATATGTCCTGAGTAAGGAAAAAAAGCCCAGAAGAATTCCATTAGGGGAAAGTTTTGAAAAAGACCCAAATATAGCCTATTCATACACTTATTCATTCTTTTTCTCACGTGATCAGGGTAAAAAATTTAGCCTTTAGATATCACCATGAAAATTACTGTGTTGATTACTTAGATCAAGACAAACAAAGTTTTTTGAAGTTCTTTGTTAACATGGGCAAAAGGTGCATAATCTAATTACGCATGTGCTAATTTGCATAAATACAACAATAGATCTAAACATTGGGTATAGCCGGGTGAAAATGTCTTGTTGAATCTTGTTGACATATAACAGTAAAAGACTTAATGTTAAAGTCTGAATGGAACCCATTTAGGCTACCCATGAGCATTAATACATAGAGGCAGGAAGAAGTACTTTAAACCAGCCTTTATTAATTATTATTGCAGAGATGGGGTTTAGGGGCTGGGTCTGTGGGACTGTTTCTGGGGGATGAGTCTGAGGGAACAGGAGACAAGGGTAAGGAGAATGCAGAAGACAAAAGGTAGGTAAAATAAAAAAGTGGCTGGATCAAACAATCAAATTACATACACAATGCACCACTAAAGAATCTCATCTTCATTCTCGTCACAGGCCATCTGCATTGAGTTTGTGCAGCTCACTCCCCTGCAGTGTCCACAGGGGTGCATTCTATATTGTTTTTTTTACAACTGCATCTCAGGGTGCTGCAGTCAGACTGGCAGCTGCACCTTATGACCTTCATGAGCTTCTCAGGAGCAGGAGGTAGGGTTGTCTTAATTGGCACAAATCCCTCGCCACACTTGTGCCATCCCCGCTCCATAGGACAAAGTCCATCTGTAAGATAAAATACACTTTATTAACCCCTATGCAGGAGATATTGATATTGTCACTGCAGCAATGAAGTACACAAGATACAAAATGACACAATAAACATAGAACTATAGCAGAAATCAGAGTTTCAGTAAAATTGAAATGTACCAGATGTTGATCCCTTCCATCCTTGTACTTGTAAGTACACTTGCAGGCTGTGGTCCTTTGCTTCTCCTGATGTAGGTGGTAAGACCTGTGGCTGAATGTTAGTAGAACTGGATGCCACCTTCTCACAGAACCGATGATATTGGAGGGAGTCCAGGGTGTCTGTAGATCTTCCATTGTAGAGAATCACCATAGCTTTCTCTCCTGCTTCTGCTACATCATCTGTAGAAGCTGAATGTTCATAGAACACCTTGGCTTGCTCTCGAAACATGTCACTTTCTTTGAATTTCTTGAGCGATGCTCCCTTCCCGATCCCATGAAGGCGAGATGTACTGTCACATCCCAGAACTGCATGTGAGAACAAAATATGCTTACATATGTCTCTACATATGTCTATGTTACAGATCATGGGAATCCATGCTCGCATGGTAGCAGAGAAGGACTAAGAGATCTGTGTCATCCCCTATTAGCACAGGTCTCTTGATGGTAGCACACTGCACAGCTTTCTGCATAATCAACAGATCAGCATCTCCTGAGGCATGGTAGGTCTCACAGTTTGTCTTCTGTCGCTAATCCTAAACTTGACGTTTCACCAATAATAGTTGTACCACAGCTCAACACACATCCAGATGTTCCCAATAAATTGTAGTTGATCACCAGGTATGTTTTATTAATGTAGGTTGAATAATCCATGTAGGAGAAACAAAAGAAAATCTTTCTTACCTGAGTGACAGCTTAGTGACAGTTGATTGACAGTTGAGTGGACCTTGAATGAATGACTGAATCTCTGCCCCTTATGGTGACATTTGTTTGCCTCTATAGTCTTTTACTGTAAGATGTCAACAAGATTCTACAAGACATTTTCACCTGGCTATAACCAATGTTTAGATATGTTGTGGTATTTATGCAAATTAGTGCATACGTTATTATGCACCGTTTGCTCATGTTACCAAAAAATTTCAAAAAACTTGTATTACATTTTTTGTTTGTCTTAATGTAAGTAATCAACTCTGTACTTTTCATGGTGATATCTAAAGGTTAAAGATTGTAGCCTATTCACATGAGAAAAAGAATGAATAGGCGAATGAATAGGCTTTTTCAAAACTTTCCCCTAATGGGATTCTTTGGGGCTTTTTTTTTCCTTACTCAGGACATATTGAGGATACAATATCAGTTGAGTTTGCTTCTGTTGCAATTTGTCCTAGGTTGACCCCCATTTTGGCTTAAAATGACTGGACTAATAATGAGCCGCCACCTCCAATGCCTGAGCCTCCTTGCAAAAAAAAAGAAACAAACCAACAGTGACCGCAAATGCCACTGCGAGACACTACTGTAAATTTCCTTTGATCATCCTTTAACTCTGCTCATCAAATTTATATTTTTAGATTTTGTTATTCATGTATGTCACGGTGTGGTAAGCAAAGGAGCCCAGGCGCAGGATGAACGGTGAAACAAGGGTTTACTACACAATGGCAGTTATAGGCTGTAGTAGTGAGGATCCCGTGTGCGTAATGATGGGAATTCTGAGGTGATGTGATGAGGAACAGGTGTGCATAATAGTGGAGAGTCCGGGGTGTTCCGTCAATGCGGTGCTAGCAGCGGGAAGAATGGACAGTGGTAGCTAATAGGCCGGCGACAGGGAGCAATGTAGTCGAGCTTCCCCAGAGGGTCCTACAGATAGGATTTGTAAATCATCCTTTTACTCTTCTAATCAAATTTACAAATAAAATTAATTGAATAATGCAGTGCAATGTTTTTGCTTGGAGAGGCTAAATGTCCTTGGATCGATCAGTTTTATTTCTACGAATAGGCTGTAGCCTATGTGTTATTCATTCTTTGAAATTTTTGGTGTTTATGAAGCAAACGTGCTTCAGGCCTATATACTGCTATTAATGCGTATATTCTTTGATCGTCGCAAACTGGTCAATAATGTCTCTTATTTTAACTTGTACATTATAAAAATGAGATCAAAATGATACCTAAATTCTACGAAACACGACTTAAAATCATCTCACAAAAAAGGATAATGGATTGCAGCATCATGATTTTCACAGAAACGTGGCTTAACAACAATATACCCGACAACGCAATTGGACTTGAGGGGCGCTACGGCTTCAGGGCTGATCGTACAGCAGAGAACTCTGGTAAGACCAGAGGTGGGCTGTGCATTTATGTAAACAAAGCATGATGTACAGACACTAACATAACTGGGAGTCACTGCCCAACAAATCTGGAGTACCTGATGATTAGGCGCAGACCTTTTTACTTGCCTCGGAAGTTTACATCTATTGCTGTTACTGCAGTCTTCATACCCCTGGATGCTAATGCTAAACAAGCAATGAAAGAATTGCAGGCTGCTATTAGCAAACAGCAAACTGCATATCCGGATGGTGCTTGTATTGTTTCAGGGGATTTCAACAACTCAAATCTGAAAACTGATTTTCCCAAAGTGTCTCCTTACCCCACCGGAGCAGACAATACACTAGACCACGTATATAAAGATTCTGGAGGCTTACAAAGCCATTCTCCTCCCCCACCTGGGACAGATTGATCACCTATCTGTTCCTACTCCCCAAGTATTTACCCCTCATTAAAAGTGTGAAACCAGAGGGGTCAGACTCACTACTACAGCACCAGTTTCAAAACACAGATGCCGCGTTTCCACTGGTGCTTTACCATGGGACCAGGGCTACACCGGTGATTTATGCTAATGTTGACTCCAGACTTTTTTGTTTCCACTATACATTTGGTACCAAGGACATAAGGAGGGGCTCACATGGGGAGGGAGGAGTGAACTGTCAACGCAATTTGGTTTTCCGTTTACAAAAATTAAAAGGCAATATTTTTCTGGTAGTAAAATAAACAATAACTCCATGTTCAGTTTGTTTACAATACGGCATTTGAACTTAAGTAATATAACAAATGTTGTCCTCAAACTCCTGTGACCAGCTCCTTCTCCACCTACACTCGTGACACTGCAACTAAACCAGTTTAATAAGTATTTTGTCAAAAACTATCTACCTTTAATAGACGGATTTGGGAGAATTCTGAGTTAATTTTGTGTTGTTTTAAGTTCTGCAGCCTACGTCTCAGTCTCAGCGCTCTGTTTTTCTATTGAGTTAATGGCATCGTATCACCTTTGGTTGTTCTAACTCATTCCATTCTGAGTCTTTGCTACCCTGCACTTGCTGATGTAAAAAGAGTTTAAAATGTATGAATGATTGATTGATTGATTGATTAAGAAACTGAGGCTGGTTGTGACGGTGAGGTGATGGACAGCTCTGTCATCTCCCGCTTTTCCCGTTTCTCACGACTTGTCATGTGTCTTGTCTCTAATCATCAGTCACACCAGGTCCCAATTCCATCATTAGTATGTGTTTAAATGTTGCTCCTCTGCTCCCCTCATTTGTCGGTCATTGTTGCTTGTCACCGTATGTTGCCCGTCAGTGGTGAGTGGTTTTCGGTTCGTTTTGGTTTGTGTGCTCGGTGTTTATTTTCAATTAAAATACCACATCGACCGCCACTCTGCCTGCGCCTGGTTCCTCAATCTCCACCACTACACCCATCGTGACACTGGTGTGGAGCAAGATGGGCCAGGTATGTGTTAGTTCACCCATGTGATAAGACTGACAATTTTTATTGTCATTCCGTACCTTGAAACTATTTAACATTTATGAGCCATTTATATACAAAAACTCATTACCATTTAAAGATGAAAGCCCACATGAATCATAAATACAAATATTTTAAAGCACACATACCCTTTCCTGCACACAGATGATTTCATAAATGTACAGCTAGGAAATGACCAGATTCCCCCAGGCACCAATAAACTTAAGAAGGAAATTGACAAAAGATTTTCTTCAAGATTCTTGACAATGTCAATAACAGTGTAAAATTCCCTTTCAGTCAGTCACTTCAGTACAACACGTATAGCTTGTGCCCGCATGTGTTGTATTGAAGTGACCACCTGAAAGCTACGTTTAGGTTACGTACATAACCTCAGTTTTCTGAAAGCCAGGGCAAGTATGCCATATAGAGTTTGCACTATACAGTATGTTTCCTTCACTTCATGAAACTAGGTTTATGCTTTTTCATCATTTTCATAGATGCCACTGTTGGGTTAAAAATAGGCTTTCTTTTGTAGATATTAGGCTTCTCGCTGGAAAAAAAGTTACGATAAACATGTTCACATTTAACTTGCTCAGAATAGAAATCATGCAAAGATAAAATGTTTTATTTGACCACAAAATTGAATTTCTCTCATTGATGCATTTCTTTATTCCATCTTGCCTTTGGATCAGTCCATCAATTCGTGCATTATTCTTCCCATCACTTCTCTCTTTCTGTTTGTAGATTGAACATGAAGCCATTTCACAATCAAGCCAGTTTTTACAATCTCATGTATTTATAGAAGTATAAGTTAGGAATGACCTCTGACCCTGTCAATCACTTTGGCTGTTTTGATGGAGTCCACATCCAGGACCTTGCCGGCTAAACCTCCCTACCACGGCATTTTATGCAGCCTTTGTGGGCTGACCAGTGTGGGAGTTGGGTCAAGTCTCTGGAGGGAATGGGGAATGCCAATCAGTCCTAATTCTCACCATATACACATCATCCCACAATGCACTGCTACACAATCCTTCAACAACCTCTTATTTTTCTTTGAGGTGTATGTGGTGTATGTAGTTTATTACGAAGTAATGTAGTCAATCCTTCAACAACCTCTTATTTTTCTTTGAGGTGTATGTGGTGTATGTAGTTTATTACGAAGTAATGTAGTCAATCCTTCAACAACCTCTTATTTTTCTTTGAGGTGTATGTGGTGTATGTAGT
>JACXGI010002581.1:0-19106 GCA_016801175.1 Esox masquinongy
GCAAAGACCCCATCACTGTGCGTGTGGATCTGATTGAGAATGGTGAGGTGTGCAGTTCAGCCAGGAAGAAGGGAAGTGAATATGGACCCCATGTCCACCCGGGCTGTCCCATATGTCATTATCCCAATGACACTGGGTATGCACTCCATCGAGGTCAAGGCTTCTGTAAAAAACTTTGGTATCAATGACGGAGTGAAGAGAGGCCTGCGTGTCGTGGCTGAAGGAGTGCTGGTTATAAACTCTATTTATAACACATTGATTGGTGGGAAAGGAGGAGAACAGACTAGTGTGCTTGTGGAGCAGGTCATCAGTGGAGATTCTCTGGGAAGTTTGATAGTTCAGCCAGTTGGTTCTGGGGAAGACATCATGATCTACATGACCCTGCCTGTCATTGCTACACACTACCTGGACAACACCAAAAAGTGGGAAGACATTGGCCTGGAGAAACGAAACAAAGCCATCCAGTTTATCAAAACTGGGTACCAATGTGAACTGGCCTACCATAAACCAGATGGCTCCTATGCTGCCTGGATCCACAGAAAGAGCAGTACCTGGCTAACAGCATATGTTGTAAAGGTACTTACCATGTCCAGTTCTCTGATCGATGTTAAAGAAAATGTGCTCTGTAGTGCCGTCAAGTGGCTCATGCTAAACACAAAAGCCAGACGGCCGTTTCACAGAATCTGCTCCTGTCCTTCACTCCGAGATGACAGGTAATGTGAGAGGATCAAACTCTGAAGCTTCCATGACAGCCTTTGTGCTAATTTCAATGTAGGAGTCAAAATCACTGTGTGAGCATTCTGTTAACATTCTACAAGGCAGTCTCGACAAGGCAGTAACGTACCTAGAGAATCGTCTGGAATACATGACAAACCCCTACGCTGTAGCTATGACCTCGTATGCTCTGGCCAATGCAGGGAAACTCAACAAGGAGACCCTGATGAAGTTTGCCTCGCCACAGCTGGACCACTGGACAGTCCCTGGTGGTCACCCATTCACTCTAGAAGCCACAACATATGCTTTACTTGCCCTGGTCAAGGTGAAGGCCTTCGAAGAGGCTGGGCCCATTGTTAGGTGGCTCAACGAACAGAAGAAGGTGGGAGGGGTATACGGATCTACACAGGCCACCATCATGGTGTTCCAAGCTGTGACTGAGTATTGGACCAATGTGAAGGACCTGAAGGACATTGACCTGAACATCAACATTGAGGTGGATGGCAGGGCATCAGTCACTAAGTGGTCAATCAACAACAAGAACAAGTTCTACACCCCTACAGCGAATATCCAATACTTAGACAGGAACTTAACCATTATAGCCTCAGGAAATGGTGAGGTGACCGTTTCCGTGGTGACACTGTACTATGCGCTGCCAGAAGTAAAGTCCAGTGACTGTGAAAGCTTTGACCTCACTGTCACTCTCACTAAGGAGGACAATACAAGCCATGAGGATGCCAAGGAGTCATTCATGTTTACCATTGAAATGTTGTATCGTAACAATGAGAGAGATGCAACAATGTCTATCCTAGACATCGGTTTGCTGACCGGCTTTATTGTAGACACAGATGATCTGAAACAGTTGTCAAAGGGGAGGGAACGCTACATAGAGAAGTTTGAGATGGATCGTGTTCTGTCTGAAAGAGGCTCTCTCATCTGGATAAGGTGTCCCATAAGCTAGCAGACAGAATATCCTTTAGGATCCACAGAGTCCAGGATGTTGGAGTTCTTCAGCCAGCCGCCATCTCTATATATGAATACTACAACCAAAAGCATTGTGTGAAGTTCTACCACCCAGAGAGGGAGGGTGGGGCTCTAAGCAGACTGTGTCTTGGAGAAGTGTGTACATGTGCTGAAGAGAGATGCACTATGCAGAAGAAAAATGAGCCAGATGTTAAACGCATTGACAAAGCATGCAGCGCGGGACTAGATTTCATTTACAAAGCTACGGTTGTGGACTTGAAGATGACGTCACACATTGATACACCATGAAGATCGATGAAGTCTTAAAGCTAGACATTGATGAGGGAGTGGAGGGAAGCAGGCGTGACTTCATGGGACTACCTTAATGTAGAAAGGCTGTTGATCTAAAGCAGGGGATAACATACATGATCATGGGGATGTCTGCAGACATGAACAAAGTGGAGGATGATGGACAACTGAAGTACAAGTATGTCCTGGGAGAAAAGACATGGATAGAATACTGGCCCTCAGAATCAGAGTGCACATCCAGAGACTACAGAGACATCTGTCTGGGCATCGATGAGTTCATTAACGATTTCACAACCTTTGGCTGCCCTGTCTAGTTTCTTATTATGTTATTTTGTTTCATTTAAAAAAAATTTTTAATTTTGTAATACGTGTCATGCCCGTTCATAACTCAACATAACACAGAGTGTTTATGTAGAGAAGTTTGACACTTTCTGGAATATTGTTGTTTGAAACTGACCAGCCAATTCTGTACACTTTTCTCAAAGAAAAGTTTTTTACTGTATTGTATGTCCTTTAAAATAACCCCATTATGATTACTGAAAATGTCAGACACACTAGCTATATAAATGCTGGTTGTATCATATCAAAATGACCCCTGTCTGCTGTAAACTGTATGAATATACATATTTATGCTATATATGTTTTTAAAATAACCCATGATAATTTCTGAAAAAGGCAAACATGCATTATATATACTGTATGAACAATTTAGAACCAAAATGTCCCCAGCATGAATTTTTAAAACATTAAAATGTCCTGTGGAATATTGTTTTTGGTTAAATATAATGAGGACATTGGTTAAGTCATTAAAACATACCATAGTGCAACACTCTTAGTTACAGTGGATGTAAAAAGTCTACACACCCCTGTTAAAATGCCAGGTTCTTGTGATGTAAAAGAATGAGACAAAGGTCAATCATGTCAGAACTTTTTCCACCTTTAATGTAACCTATAACGTGAACAATTCAATTGAAAAACAAACTGAAATCTGTGAGGGGGAAAAATAAAAAACTCACAATAACTTGGTGTGCACAACCTTAAACTAATACTTTTTTGAAGCACCTTTTTGATTTTATTACAGCACTCAGTCTTTTTGGGTAGGTGTCTATTAGCATGGCACATCTTGATGTGACAATATTTGCCCACTCTTCTTCAACTGGATTCAGGTCTGGGCTCTGGCTAGGCCATTCCAAAATGTTAATCTTCTTCTGGTGAAGCCATGCTTTTGTGGATTTGGATGTGTGCTTTGGGTCGTTGTCGTGCTGAAATGTGAACTTCCTTATCATCTTCAGCTTTCTAACGGACGCCTGAAGGTGTTGTGCCAAAATTGCCTGGTATTTGGAACTATTCATAATTCCCTCCACCCTGACTAAGGCCCCAGTACCAGCTGAAGAAAAACAGCCCCAAAGCATGATGCTGCCACCACCATGCTTCAACGTGGGTATGGTGTTCTTTGGGTGATGTGCAGTGTTGTTTTTGCGCCAAACATACCTTTTGGAATTATGGACAAAAAGTTCAACCTTGGTTTCATCAGACCATAACACATTTTCCCACGTGCTTTTGGGGGACTTGATGTTTGTTTTTGCAAACTTCAGCCGGGCTTGGATGTTTTTCTTTGTAAGAAAAGGCTTCCGTCTTGCCACCCTACCCCATAGCCCATTCATATGACGAATACGGGTGATTGTTGTCACATGTAGCACACAGCCAGTACTTGCCAGAAATTCCTGCAGTTCCTTTAATGTTGCTGTAGGCCTCTTGGAAGCCTCCCTGAGCAGTTTTGGTCTCGTATTTTCATCAATTTTGGAGGGACGTTCAGTTCTTGGTAATGTCTCTGTTGTGCCATATTTTCTCCACTTGATGATGACTGTCTTCACTGTGTTCCATGGTATGTCTAATGCTTTGGAAATTCTTTTGTACCCTTCTCCTGACTGATATCTTTCAACAATGTGATCCCTCTGATGCTTTGGAAGCTCTCTGCGGACCATGGCTTTTGCTCTGAGATGCAACTAAGAAAATGTCAGGAAAATCCTACTAGAACAACTGAACTTTATTTGTGATTAATCAGAGTCACTTTAAATGATGGCAGGTGTGTAATGACTTCTATTTAACATGAGTTTGAATGTGATTGGTTAATTCTGAACACAGCCACATCCCCAGTTATAAGAGGGTGTGCACACTTATACAACCAGGTTATTGTAAGGTTTTTATTTTCCCCCCTCGAAGATTTCAGTTTGTTTTTCAATTGAATTGTTCACATTATAGGTCACATTAAAAGTGAAAAAGTTCTGACATGATTTATCTTTGTCTCATTCTTTTACATCACAAAAACCTGGCATTTTAACAGGGGTGTGTAGACTTTTTATATCCACTGTAAGTCATTGTAACAACCAGTTAATCCAAACATAAACCATGTATGACGACTCTTTGAAGTGCTAAAGGTCATCTGTTACAGTTAATTTCACTTTCACTTTCTCTTAGATGCAAGATGTAATGGGTTAGAAGTGTAATCAGTTTGGAGTTTTGTGCTAAGAACTTTGAAAGACCACAACATACTATTAATAATAGTACTAAAGCGACAAAGAAACTAAAACTGTCCCTTTATCATCTACCTGGGAGAAGACAAGAAACATCTAATGAGGGAGTGCTTGGTATGATTCAACATTCATTTATATGTGTTAGAATGTCCTGTTTGGATATTTCTTTAAAGAACAGAAAAGGCTGAGTGTGAATTTGAGTGGTGCAGCAGTGTTAGGCAACAGTGATGCCTTTGGTGCATGTTATCGTCTGCAGCGTGGGTTCAAATCCTGCCCACTTCTTTAGCATATGTGACCACTTTCCTGTCCAATGAAGCATAAAATGCTGTAAATAAAAGGAGAAAACTGAGTGAACAGTGCCTTACCATGTACCTACTTTTTGTCTCTGTATGTGTGTTATGGTATTTGTTGCAGGACAGCCGGGCTGTGAAGGACATTTAAGCGGCTTGTTCCGCGTATGTGAGTGTAATTTCATTGCCTGTTGTAATAGAACAAGCAGGAAAATGACAACAGTTTGTTATTCTGTTCTTTTATTTGTTGAGAAAAACAGGTTTTGACTTAGTTTTCTTATCTTGTTTTGGCACATAAACCAAAACAACACTTGCAATTTCAATTTCACCCTTCTTATTTCAGTCTATTTATCTACTATCTATAAATTACATTAAATTCAGGGTTATAAACCAGCCACACAAATTCTAGTGTTTATAAATATGGTAATGAACAGATGGTGTTTTGGCGTCTGGAGTTATCCTTAAGGATCCGAGTAACTGCTATACTTGTGATACAATTGTAAAAGAGACCTTGGTCTCAGCTTCATTTTCCTGTATTAAATAATGAATTAAAAAATAAATTGCCCTAATGCCTAAACCTAACCTGCAATCCCTAAACCTAAAAGTAACCCCAAGTCCAATTTTATGTTTTACCCACAACCTAACCACTTAGCCAGAAATTGTTTTTTCCTTTTGGGGACCGGCCTATAAACATTGTGGTGACCGATTTTTCAGGTTTTACTATGTTTGTGTGGACCTGTATACATATTAGATCTGGATCACATTAAAACACACACGTCCCAAATCCAGAACACCTGAAAAGGGTGCATATGCATCCCTCTACCAGAAGATGGAAGTGTATCCCTAGTTAAAAAAATTATTTGGGCCCGGATTTTCATTACTAAAGTAACCAAGCCTATATGGTTATTTTGGGGCTTTTATCATAAGAATCAATCCTATGTAGAATTTCTATTACAGTTCCGTTTCAGGCATTTCATAGGAAATATGATTCATATAAGGTTCTTCCAAACCATGACCAAAAATCTGTATATCTTCCGAAGACACAGTTAACTTATCTTTCCATCTGCATGACTTTAAACAAGAAGTTTATTTAAAACAGGGATGTAAAGTCGTCACCCACATAATAGACTACCCCCATGAATTGTGCAGATCCGAAGAGAAAGTATTAGTGGGGGGGGGGGGGCTGAGCCCGGAATATAAACGTGGGCTGTGCAGGAGTTCTGAGTATATAAATATGGGAATATAAACGTGGGCTGTGCAGGAGTTCTGAGTGTGATGCCAGATTCTTATCAAAGTATGTAGTCCACTTCACCTACCTTTGGCTAGTATGTATCATCTGTCAACCATCCACCTAAACACAGAAGCCAGCGCCATGTCACCGTCACCCACCCCTAAACAGCACAGCTTCAGCCAATATCTAACCATCTTACTAACCCTAATGCCTGGGCTACTCTCTTCAGACTCACAGGCCTTTCAGAAATAGCAAGTTTCTTTATTTTTACTAAATATCTTGGTAAGTTAAGTTATTAATAAACCAAATTTATTTTTTAGGATGAATTAGCCTGCACCCAGATAAGGTGCATGAATACACTATAGTTGAGATTATTTGATTTGACAGTTCTAGTTGCCTAGCGATGAACATGCTTCAAAAGAAATGCCACTCCAGTAAACAGCTATATTTGAAAAGGGCAGTTAATCAGGTTCTGGGATTTTTTGTATTGAGACATTTTTCTTATATACCAAACAATATTTGTCATGCTATTTAGCTGGCTATGTAGCGACACTTCAGTGAAATAGGGCACCATAGGCCATGCACTTGCGCCACACACTTGTTGTAGGTTAGGATACATTGTTGTATCCTAACCAAGGTAGGATACATTGTTGTTTAATCAATATAATTCTAACCTATTTTTGAACCCAAAATCTTTTCCAGGCCTTCCTGGTGTGAGTTTAAATTATCTCTAGTGCCTTAATGTTGGGTAAAATGTTGGGAATTGTGTGTCTGGTGTGTGAAAGGATGTGTGTGTGTGTGTGTGTGTGTGCGTGTGCATGTACGTGTTTATGTGCGTGTGTGTGTGTATGAGAGAGAGAGGATGTGTATGAAAGGGCATGTGAGACAGGGGAGTGTGTGAAGTTATCTGAAAACTAAATAGTTTTATAATATCCATTCACTGCCACAATGACATTAAGATCATTTGGTTTTATTTCCATCAAATCACAGGCCAGCCATTGGATCTATTAGTTCAAAATGTCAGTTACTTTGCAAAAAATCATTAGCTATACATTGGACCAGACATTATCAAAATAGAATTAACTGAATAGATAGTAAACATACATAAAAATAACAATATCTACTAAAATGATGCAGGTGCAGTTCTGACATATATCATCGCTTCCATAACAAACAGCAGACCTGTCAATTTGCTAAGGAAGATCATATAGCGCGCTTTCTTCACATATTGTTTTAATAAAAAAATACTGAGGTGCTGAAACATGGCAGTCAGACCGGCACGGCATCCATATAAGGTGGAACATTTGGTTTGAGTACTGAGGGAGTTTGCTTCAGCTAACTGAGGACTTCCTTACATGAATTCCTTAGCCCAGAGGTTTCCCAGGTGCTCTGCTTTGTGAGTATTCCAGGGAGACCTCTGTCTCGACCCATAACTCTAACCTCATTGCCATAAGACGTGCACTCTCTCAGCAATTTGACTGTAAGGACACATCTGCTATACCTACAGAGAACAGGGAGGACATTTAGTCTTTGAAGTAAAAAGCAGGAGGTAGACTAAGAAGGGCCAAGGTCTATTGTAGCACATTATGCATCACTTTCTATTCCACATGACATGGCACCTGAAAGTAATAGATTATCACTCTCTCAATCTTGGGCTATATGGTTGTGTGTGTTCCGTCCCCAAGGATTTGTGAATATTTGATGTTGAGTATTTAATTAATATCCACTAGAGGGCCTTGTTGACCCCTTTGTTGTGATTTTGAGCTCATCTGCTAAAGTTATGACTTCATCTTCAAGGCCAGAGATGAGGGGGAGACAGCTTACCTCAGTCTTGGCTGCGCCAAGGTCACTGCTGATATGAGCTGTATATTATTACCCCTCTAGTTTATTGAATTATCTCTCACTCATGCTTGTGCTTTCGCTCTCTTTCGTCTCTTTTTGACACAGATACACCACGATCCTACTAACTCCCACGACTTACAAGCATGTTGTAATGCATTATGATGTCATAATCATATCTTGTTTCAGACTAGTGACCTGTCTAAAAGTAAATTTTAGAACGTCTATCTTATACTCGTTCAGTGAGTGGTATTTGGATTTATAATTTACAAAAGCAAAATTGCCTCTTTCATGTCATATTAAACGCTACATCCTGTCATTTAAGTTCCCATTTTCCCATGGCTAGAATTCTGAATTACATTTATGGTATAGCGACTAAATGCAGCACATACTTTCACTATTTACTAGAACTCGTTACTATTACTTGTTAACCCACAAGAGCCAAGCAGCTGCCCAATCTGGACCAAAAACAGAACACCGCTCCCCCAGAACCAACCAGAATATTCTATCTTCAGTCCATCTCTGACACCAGACCAACAAAAATGTATATATTAACAAAATAGAGACTATTCCTGCCAGACAGAAAAGCTGTCGAAGTGGCTTAACAGATTGGGGTTCAGGGACCAGTTAAGACATGTTCTCCAGTGGTTTATGAGGACTCTGTAGACTAAAGATATGACTAATATATGTTTTACAAGGGCAGGAGAGGGTTATCACACTGAGAGAAACCCAGAACCAGGAAGAGTAGACTCATACAATATCCTTCCTTACCATAACTGACTATTTTTCTGTACCATTCAGTCCAATCACAGTTCCTGGAAAAGCTTTTAACTTATGGTGACTACCACCAGGTAATTATGGTGGTAGTCATCCAGCATTTAGTTTGGAGAAACAATCAACCAAAATGTACTATTCTGCTACTGCTTGTTTTGACTTACTGAGATTTTTCTTCCGCATTTATAACTAGATACCCACTACATTCTGACTGTTTCCCAGTGACATTTAGCACAGGAGCCCTTTACTGTCATTCAGTAATTTCTTCATTTAAATCATTAAAGCTAGTCAAACACACATACAATGTACACTCACACATTGCTGGTACTTCTACCACAATTTTTACATTAACTTAACTGACCCAAACTAACACACTTAACTACATCAATATAGGAGATCAAATCAGACCCTAGATGAGAGTAAAAAGCCAGGGTGGTAGGGTGAAGGCACTACAACACACCCAGAAACAGTGGAGAAGATGTGAGTCAGCAACTTGCTGTGTCTGGCCAACGTGGTCTCAGGGGACTACGTAGACTGTTTTACATAAATCCATGGCACACGATTTCGTATGATATGTTACATTAGGTTAGGTTACATTACAATGCGCTACCAAAATGTATAATACATTACGAATTGGCTAAAACATAACATATCTGACAAACTACTACTCGCCACCTCTGTCAGCAAGCTCCCTTCTGGGGCAGTGTTTAGAGCACCTGTTTGTGGAGCGGATGGACCTGGTTTCGAAACATGGTCTCTCACTTTTTTTCCTAACGTAATATATCTTACGAATTCGGCTGTCAAAGATTTACGTAAAATAGTCTACGTAGTCCCCTGAGTCCAGGTTGGTCTGGCTGCTGTGGCTGTGGTACTCAGCTTACCTAACTTCTCTGATGGAGCTGCACTATATGTGTTGTCTGCTCCTAACCTGCTGAGAGTTGGCAGTAACACACTGATCAGCATGACCGTTGAGACCAGACTAGCATTCTTGCGGAGCAGGTCATCATTGGAGATTCTCTGGGCAGTCTAATAGTTCAGCCAGTTGGCTGTGGGGAACAGAAGATGATCTACATGACCCTGCATGACATTGCCACACACTACGTGGACAACACCAGAATTCATTCCCAACGTAAACTGATGTTCTCTAAACCAGATGGCTCTTTCGCAGCCTGGATGTTCAGACAGAGCAGCACCTGGCTAACAGGTTACGTAGCAAAGGTCATTGTGATGTCCAGTACTCTGGTCACTGTTCAGAAGAATGTGCTCTGTAGTTCTGTCAAGCGGCTGATCCTAAACACACAACAGTCAGGCGGCCGTTTCAAGGAATTGGATCTGGTCTGTCACTCTGTCATGACGTGACGTCGGGAGGTCCGACTCTGAAGCCTCCATGACAGCCTTTGTTCTAATTGCCATGCAAGAGGCAATGTCACTGTGTGAGCAGACTGTCAACAGTTCACCAGGCAGTATGGTTAAGGCAGTAACTTACCTGGAGAAGCGTTTGAACCACCTGACAAACCCCTATGCTGTAGCTATGACCTCATATGCTCTGGCCAGTGCAGGGAAACTCAACAAGGAGACCCTGATAAAGTTTGCTTCTCCAGAGCTGGACCATTGGCCAGTCCCTGGTGGTCACACATTCACTCTGGAAGCCACATCATATGCTTTACTTGCTCTGGTCAAGGTGAAGGCCTTCAAAGAGGCTGGGCCCATTGTCAGTTAAAAAGCAGGAGAAGGTGGGAGGGGGATATGGCCACCACCATGGTGAAGGAAATGGTTTTGTGTGTTTTTAAAATAACCTATGATGATACCTGAAAAGGGCACAGGGAGGTATGTATGAATATGTGTTGTATCATATAACCTCACTGGACACTTCATTAGGTACACCTTGCTAGTATCGTGTAGGAGCCCCTTCTGTCTTCAGAACTTCCTTAACTCTTCGTGGCATAGATTCAACAAGGTGCTAGAAACATTCCTCAGAGATTTTGGTCCATATTGACATCATAGCATGACACAGTTGCTGCAGATTTGTTGGCTACACATCCACGATGCAAATATCTCGTTCCACCACATCCCAAAGGAGCTCTATTGGTTTGAGATCTGGTGACTGTGGAGGCCATTTGATTACAGTGCACTCATTGTCATGTTCAAGAAACCAGTTTGCGATGATGTGACCTTTGTGACATGGCATGTTATCCTGTTGGAAGTAACCATTAGAAGATGTGTACACTGTGGTCATAAAGGGATAGACATGGTCAGCAGCAATACCCAGGTAGGCTGTGGCATTGAAACAATGCTCATCTGGTACTAAGGGGCCAAAGTGTGCCATGAAAATATCCCCCACACCTTTACACCAGCACCAACTGTTGATACAAGGCAGCATGAATCCATGCTTTCATGTTGTTTACACCAAATTCTGACCCTACTATCTGAACGTCAGCAGAAATCAAGACTCATCAGACCAGGCAATGTTTTTCCACGCTTCTATTGTCTTATTTTGATGGGGCCTTCCAAATTGTTGCCTCAGTTTCCTGTTCTTAGCTGACAGAAGTGGCACCCGGTGTGGTCTTCTGCTGCTGTAGCCCATCTGCTTTAAGGTTCAACGTTTAGTGCGTTCAGAGATGCTCTTCTACATACCTTGGTTGTAACAAGTGGTTATTTGAGTTACTGAGGCCTTTCTATCAGCTCAAACCAGTCTGGCCATTCTCCTCTGACCTCTGCCATCAACAAGGCATTTTTGCCCAGAGAACTGCCGCTCAATGGATATTTTCTCTTATTCAGACAGTTCTCTATCTGAAAAACCCCAGAGATATTTATGTTGGAAAAATTCCTGTATATCAGCACTTTCTGAAATACTCAAACCAGCTCATCTGGCACCAACAAACACGTCACATTCAAAGTCACTGAAATCATCTTTTTTCCCCATTCTGATGCTTGGTTTGAACTTCAGCAGATTGTCTTGACCAAGTCTACATGCCTAAATGCACTGAGTTGCTGCCACGTGATTGGCTGATTAGTTATTTGCATTCATAAGGAGTTGAAAAGGTATACCTAATGAAGTGGCCGGTGAGTGTATATACATTTCCTTCTAACAAACAAGACAAAAACAAATATGAATATGTTTGGGTAATAGGCCCAATTCATTGCTGCTTTAATCAAGAAGGTAATAATAAATATTTTTTTTTAGTCTCTTTGGTACTATTATCAGTAGTATGGTGCAGTGTTTCAAAACCCTTAGTACAAAACTCCTAACAGATCATACTCGTAAATCATCAAATCTTGCATTCAAAACAACGGATTTTGATTTCATTTGGTTTGTAAACATCTGTCACCACAAGATCAGTGATTTAAGTTTTTGATGAAATACAAAGAGTACATTCATTAAGTCATCACAACATAACATTGTGCAATTCTTTCAGCTGAGTCATTGTAACAATCAGTCCAAGACCAAACGATTTAAGACACGTGTTTCAAAATGACTCCTTGAAGTGCCAAAGGTAATCTGTTACAGTTTATTTCACTGTTTTCACATTAGGGAAAACTCTAACTGTACATTACCCATCTCAATTGATAGAAAATAATTCCCATTATTACTATCCCATAATCAGAAGTGTGATCAGTGAAGACATCTTCTACACTTTGATGCAAAGAACATTTATTGCAACATTTTTTTGGTTTTTCTAATCAATTGTAACAAATACTATCATAAATAAATAAAACAAATGTCAATGTTTAGCACACACTACACTAATGTCCAAAAATTCTGTCTTCGGCATTTGGAAATGGTTGCACATATGAATATGTCCCCCCACGTTGTCCAGGCATATCGACACTTGTTCTTTGGCCAAAGATACTTTTGAATCTAAACATAATAGGCAAAACAATGCAAAGTACATACAGTACATTAACCAAATGTTTGAGTGACAACAAATTAGGAACAATGTGCATAGTGATAGTAAAAGGTATTTTAACAATAGAGAAAAAAATCTTATCAATTGTTATGCATGTACTTTGTATGAACATAATGTATTTCAATGTGAAATATATCTTTCTATATGTTTTTTTGTACTCTGTCAATGTCAGATGTACATTGAGTTGTGTAAAAAGGTGTTTTTTGATGATCTGTTTTTTGTTCTAAGAGTGGTGAAATATTACCACATAGATGTGTGAATAGTACCAAAGCGTCTGAAAAAAACTGTAAGATCTTCTGGATGCTTGGAATTATATGATACAGCCCCTCTGTTATGCATTAAGGGTTTCCCACAGTAAAGATGATGAAGTATCTGTATTGTAATCTGTGCCAAATAAACAGTGTTATTTTAACTGTCAAATATCAACAAAATGCCTGTTTGGTGAGGAGCCTTTACACCCTCTCATTTGACACAATTATACCCAATCTCACAAAGAAGGTGACCTGGACAGAGAGTGATACTTAACTTTGTTTTAAGGGAGGGTTTTTTAGCCTTAGTTGAATTGGATATAGATATTAAGTAAAATAAATAGTCCCATTTGGCTGGGATCAGGAATTCTCCATATAACTAATCTCGTTCCCATCTGACACACATCAGAAATACCTCCGTAGCCCTATATAATGCCACATCTCGCTGTATTTTGATTAGCTAAAATTAGAAGGTGACAAATACTTTACCCTCCCATAGAATGATACGGCCCCTCCCTGGTTGTTGTTCAAGGTTCATATGCACTCTTCCCAATAGCCTGGGGACGGGAGGTTACCATACATCAAATAGGTTACTACTATTGATGTACGAATTCAAGAACTTGCTTGACTTACAGGTAGGGGTGTGACAGGTAGCAGATCTTAGTACTGGTTCAGCTTGAAATTAAAGGGGAAATACACCCAAACCACCTATCCCTATGATTTACATTTGTTTAGTAATGCAAATATGTGAGAATAAACAATTACACTAATGTGTTATTGACTCTGTTGAGACTACAACTACAAAACCTAGAATGCAATGCCCCCTCTGGACAGGTTGACAGTATTTCTTAGCACAGACCTGGGCAAAATTAGTTCTGTGGGCCAGATTGGTCCGATGACTAATTCTATCCAGCACGTGGCCTGTTCATAGAAAAATGCAAATTATACCCATAACAGCCTGTTCATCAAGTCAATAGTCCACTAAATTGCTTGCAGTAAAAGCCCACTCTAAATATTATTGATAGACTCCAGATAGTCAATCTGTTAATGCTTTACAGACTATCCCAATGAAGTGTTACCTTTGATTTATTATATACATTTTTACATTTTTAGCTCATCTTTATCAAGTGTGCCAGTGATTTGCGTGTACACACACATATCCATATGTTTATGTGTCTGTGTATATGCAATTTCATAATGTTTCCCAAAACACCCATCCAGAGTGGCAGCGTGGGACTCTGTGTGAGTCAGTGAGGATAGAAATGAGAGGGGACAGGTTCCTGACAGCCAGCAGGGCATTGCAGCATCACACTAAATTTGAATATTGCATGAGAATTGTAGAGCTACACAGAAACCTGCAGGCTCTGAAACAAAGCTCCCAGCCCAGCCCAAGCCCTCTCTCTCTGGGGGACGACAGTGTGTCGCAGCATCCTCATCCAACCTGGAATCTGCGGAGCACAGGGAAGGAACATGCATTACAAGTCTTTCACGTACAGGGTGAACAAAATAATGCAAACTAAATAGTAACACAATTACAAAAGCAGCAGCAGACGTCAAATTGGGTTGATTGCCAGTTAGTCGTGCATAGATGTGTCAGTTACGAAACATGTCTGACAATTAGCAGTTTGATATTTGAGTTTTCAAAGCATCTTGAGGCAACTAACTGGGTTCCAACGACTGCAAATAGTTGGTGGCTGAATTGCAGGTTCATAGATCACAAAAACTGCAAAATGATCTCATAAATCATGACAGCATATGCCGAACATGGACAAATTGCATTCGCGAAGAGGAGCAGTGGTTGCAAGTTAAGGATGAACTAGAGATAGATGGACACATAACTACAGGATAGTTGATCAATACCCCAAAAGCGCCACCCCTTTAATTTTAGCTATAGTTGGTATTTCATAAAAAACAATTGAAACTAAAATGTGACAAATATAATCTTTATAGCTACAAAAATACTTGGTAAAAAATTAACTGTATGATGATATTGTAACCATTTAAAAAAAAAAATTGTAATGCGATAATGATTCTAACAAGTTTTTTATTATTCTTATGATCAAATGATTAGTCTCAACTCATGACTAGGGGTCGCTAACCACAGGCTGCTAATGCTTGACAACCCAAACACGATGACAGGATTAGCTGCTACTATAGAGTTGAGGGAACTGGATTCCTACTGTTCTGTGGCTGAGGGAAGCCTAACCACAAACAGTCATTCTGGCCACAACCCAAAACCACAGGGCCCGGAGTTGGGGAGGTTGGAGAGGTTGGGGAGGTTCGGTTCATACGTCTACAGTGCAGGGATGTTGGGGGCATGCACCGGCAGGAGTTAAATATGGACTACAAGGAGTGTAAACCCTACACTGGCACTACGGAAAAAGTAAAAGTGAATGGGAATTTTGAAAGATAGTCAAAGACAAAAATAAGAGGAGCCGTGTTCGTATGTATTAAGATGGTCAGAAAGAAAGGTGGACGGCACAGGAGGAGAAAAGAGGTTAGACCTAACTTGGTGATTCGCAGGCCTGACTGAATCTGAAAAGGTAAACGAGAAGTGGAACTGAAATGAAAGCGCCAAAGGCACATCTGGAGGCCCAGTTTAGTTGTGGCTGCACTATCTGACTGGACACAAAGGGCATGAGTCACTAGTCCTGTTTCCACCCGAGCAGAGCTCTAACTAGACTACACTGAAGAGTGTTAGAATAACAGTGGGCTGAGCAAGAGACCTGCACACAGACCCAAACAGACAGGCTAAGCATGGCTCATTGGAAACAATCCCAAACCCTAAACCCAAACACATTCTGTTCAGCTACCAAAGGAACAGTGCAAGAAGGGGATTGGTGGTTAACCAGTGTCAGCCTGTTTCACTGTGCCCAGTGCTAATTATTTTGTGGTAGACTACAATGGTCAAACAGTCTAAGAAAGGTTTGAGCAGGGCTTTTTCGAGTTGACATAGGCATTTGTAACAGACATCTTCCAAGATAGAATGCCCTCATAAGAACTCATCTCAATGAGCCTTTGTCTTAATGTGGACATCACAATACAATACCATCACCAGGAAAGAAAAGCGAAACAAATAGCAATTGTATTCGATTTAAGGAGGGTAGGAAAATGTAGGCGTTTGTGTGGTGTCGTTTCGTCACGTCAGCGATCGTAAGGACCCACTCCTGAGAACCTAACAAAGAGGATGTCTGTTTTTTCCCCTAATATCAGAGAGAGGAGTGTGCCTCTGTGTCTGAGCACGCGCATGTGTCTATATAGCTAAGTGTGCTGTGTGTGTTTTTGTGTGTATATGTTCCAATTTCCTTTTGTTATATGGTAATCTGAATTTGTGTTATGTATCTACTTGGACTCTGTTTTCATCGTTAGACAACAAAAGCCAATCCCAATTTAGTACACTTTTCCGCCCAATGCTTTTTCTTCTAACATCTGTATTTTTCCTATTGAACGTCTTTTCCCCAGTGTGTTAAGAGAGATCGGCTCAACACAGCGTGCCAAGTGTGCACCCGTTTGTCTGACGTAGTCAGAAAGAACAAGCATTAAAACAGAACAGAGGGAGGTAGAGAGATGGGGGAGGGAAATGAAGAGAAGGGAGAAAGACAGAAAAAAATGAAGAAGGGTGTCAGAGGGGGAGAGAATAACATAGACTGAGAAAGAGATGGAGAGAAACAGAGAAAATTAGGAGGAGTTTTGCCAGCGGACTACATCATGGGAACATTGCATGTTTATGTAGAGTCAAGTCCAGCCAGGATTAGAATGCTCTTCATGATGATTTATTCAAGGGGAAGCACATTTAGGATCAGGCCCTTTGACAACAAGGAGACTCTATTTACATGTACATTACTGTGCATTGAAGACCAGGCAAGAATTTAGTCGATGAATATCACCCACAGTATAGTATGACACATACAGTGAAATTGTTGTGCACTGCCTATACCTGTGTTCTCCACGTGTCCTAACATAGGCAGTGGAGAACCCTGGTACAGTATAAAGTTACCTCTAAAAAAATTTTGCCAACTTTTTACCTGGTTGGGTCCAAAAGAAATACACTTCTGCTTTAGTAAGGATGCAACCATAACGCTAACAAATCTGCTGTGGCTATTTACCTGGACAGGATTAGGAAACAATGGTAAACACACATTGTCAGTGTTGTCAGGACTTTGATTGTTACTCTGTTTTTCATAACAATTTTTAATCAGTTTTGTAATATCAAATTTGTGATTAACTTTCTTGGCTACTGCAGTTTTAAAGTTTTAAAAAAGTTCTGTCGACCATTTACACCCCTTTTCCAGTGCTGTGTTGTCTTAAATGAATTTTGTCTCATGTTGCACTCCTAGATTTAACTCAGTACACAGATAATTAACCTGAAAAGTTCCAGCTACCAGTAGTTCCAGGCTACAGCTGTATGATATATAGTTCTATATAATGGGTCCATAACACTGTCTCTGAAGAAGGAAACCTTTTTCGTACAACAGCCTGCATGCTTATGTCTCCTGAATACTTTATACAACCACCCTTTGGATCGTCTAAGTGAAGCTTTGTGCCCTGACACCATGTGGCAAAACAGAGTGTTGTGCCTTGTTCCTTCTTACAGGTAACAGAAGTTACAGCCTTATTCATACGTTTCCCTTCAGGCTATTACTCTGTACAATTATTCTTCATGTATTACCTTGAATTATGGCATAACCTCTAACAGTAATGATGTTTTCATCTGATTGGTTTCACCACAGCTCATTTAGGTGCAATGAGGCTGAATACATATGCAATCAATTGTTTTTTGTTTCACATTTGTAAAACATTTTGAATTATTTGTAGATTTTTTCTTTCAATTTGACATAATGGACTTTTTTGTGTTGATCAGTGGCAAAAAATCCATAATTCAAATAAACTCATAAAATCTTAATCTAAACCACAATTTGCAATAAAGACATTCCAAATAAAGTGATGCAAACAAAAACAAATGACTTATCTTTATTGTTTGTTTAACAAAAGTGGTTCATTTAACAAAAAGTCAAATTTCACATGTGCAAAAATATGTGAATCCTTTTATTTCGTAGCTTGTGGCACCTCTATTAGGAGTGATAAATTGTTGTAAACTCTCCTGTAGCTACAAATCCAGGGATTTTTGCCCACTCCTTACAGAACGTAACCAATTAAGTGTGGTTTGAGGGGTGTCCACTAGGTCAGGAGTGTCCAAGTGGTCTGGCAAAATTGAGATGGCAACCATCTGATTCTACTTACCTACTTGATTTAACCAACGCTTAGCGTTCACTTCACTTTTTCATTTTGTGTTTCTGCTACACGCATGATTTCCTCCAAACCAACATATGGAATTGATAACTATAAACCTGTTATGTCAGATAGAATGAGACTGGTTCTGATTAAATTAAGATGTCAAGATGAACAGAAAAAAAATCTAAAAATATATATATAATTGGTTTAGATACAGTACATTCAAGAAGCACAATTGGTTTATATACAGTACATTCAAGAAGCACAATTATTGTATATCCATAAATGTTTTGCTTTGTTTCCCATGCAGAATTCTCTGATCCCCCATCGAGAAAAACTGTTTACAATGAACACCTGCTCACTATGTGTAAAGATTTACATCAGCCCTGCTAAGAACTTTCAAACCTGAGAGAGTTGTGCAGGGGGGGGGTCCTCAGGGTAGCAGGTTGCAAAAACGGTTGCATGGTAACTCTTCCCACCAAACAACTGCTTTAAACGTACGCACTGAGAAAGCTGTTTCCCTGAAATGTTCTTTAAACGGTCGTGGCGTGGCGTGACTTGTAGCAATGTGTAACTTATTTAACAGGCATTTTTATATCCTAATATTTGCACAACCAAACCCCACCCTGATTTCAGAACAGAACAGTATTCGTTAAATGGAACACAGCCCTGTTCTTGGTTTGGATTTTGTACTTCTTAATTGGACATGGATGCATTTGGGTTGGGTTTATTGACTGAAACTCTTATTCGTTACAATATATGCTTAATTTACTCCCTTAAACCATTGTCAGCGTTGCATTTGTTCCTCTGGTCACAATATGCCCTAGAACCTTTTAATCGCAATTGAGGATTTGTGTGGATTATTAAATCTGCTACTTATGCAGACTTCTTCTGTTCCATAAACACACTCTGTACCATAAACACACGTGCACATATCGAGCCACTCAGTCGGTTTACTCACGTACCAGACTTGTTGATGTTTTATTATCATTATAGATAGACTGTCTGGCTATATTTCTCCTTGACTCCATGCCAGAGCGCCTCCTCCTCTCTCAGCATAAACC